>JXSR01S019502.1:19651-46695 GCA_000969725.1 Ophiothrix spiculata | reverse complement strand
TTATTTTCATTTTTGATGATAGTTTTTACTAATTTAGAAAAATGACGAAGTATATTTTGCGCTTAATTGTGAAACTATTTTAGATCAGTAAGCACTTTAATGTCATGAAAGATTTACCTATCATAGACATTTTGCGTGATGGTAAAAAATTTACTTCAAAGAAAAATGTTACACAATGAGAAACACCATGAGAAAATATTTAGAATGAAGATGTTCATTTAAAACATTGAGAAAAATTATGAGTGAAATTTATATATTTCTGCCTTAAGGGTTTAGCATAAATAGAATTCCTTAATTTATTTTTATTCTAGTTTTTTGATATATGGTGTTTTCCCTTGTGTTGATTACATTTCTGAAATAAAAAATGGGGTCACCGACTTGGTTTTCAAGAAAAATCCATTTCAAAAATAGTTTTACCACTTTTTACCATTTTTTACATTTTACCATACTATAATGGTAAAATCAAAAAAAGACTTATAATTTGAAAAGACAAAAACACTTATATTTCAAAAGCGGATCTATTTATTTATTCATTTTTTACATATATTGTGGTCCTTATACATTTTTTTCAAAAAACCATAATAAAAAATATGGTCATTGACTTACTTTTTGAGATATTAAACAAAATTAAGCAAAAAATTAAAACTTTTTAACAATGACAAACACCCTTAAGCAGTGTGCGTTTTGAGCAGGCTGATTGGAGTAATGCGCATGGTCTTATGCGTGAATATAAGAATGACACAAGTGTAGAATTATGTTTGATTAAAGCGCAAGATACAGTATGCCAGAAAGTGTGATAAAAGCCCTCTATAAAACTTTTGAAATTGTGTCCAATATCCCTGATATCAACTCATGTGTGTCCAACATCCCTTTCTGTGCTAAGCCACCTTAAGTGTGGTTAATCAGATTTGTTAATCAAACTATTGTATAGCGGAATATTTTCGCGGGATTAATTTTTCGCGATTTAGCCAGTTCTGGCTACTTCAGTCGGTTTTAAATTCGCGTTTTCAAGTTTATACATATTGAAGTCAATGCTAAAACATTATTTTCGCGGGGTTTAAAATTCGCGGTTGACTGATTACCCGCATAAAGCGCAAAAAAAAAAACCGCACAAATTTTCCACTATACAGTTATTCAAGCATCAGTCTTCCCTACACCTACATCCCAAAATTCTTCCAAAAACAGTCTTGAATTTGGGGTGTTTGGTTGCATAAATTATTGGATTCACACGGCAATTGGCTAAAACTAATAGCTGAGTCAATTTCAAAATTTGACTCGTCGAGTCAACAATAATGAGACACACCAGGTAAGGTATGAAACAAATCATAAAAGCAATAACGATATAAAACATGTTCTTTGTTATTTCCAGTTCTCGACTGGAAATTCTCTGTGACAGAGTGTTTCTTCCCTGCAGTCCAAGTGGATTCCCAAAATCGGTTGAGCTCGCTGTTCTTTCAACTGACCTTATCTTCAAATGCCGACTATGATACTTCATGAAAGTATAAATCCTGGCGTAACAGATGATGATAACGAGTAGAGGAAGCAAGCAGTAGCAAATACCGATGACGATTTTGACGTAAATCTCCATGTTGACCTGATGAATTCGCTCATGACAAGTGGAGAAAGTGGAGAAATCATCATTGTGGATATCAACATCTTTCCACAAAAATGATAAATTTGGAAGACAGAGCAGCACTGGTAAAATCCATATCAATATAATCCATGTGCTTAAAACTTTCTTTTTAAACATTTGGCGATGTATTTTGTAAGGCGTCGTTATGAGAACGCACCTTTGGAATGCGATAGATGCGAGTGAGAAAGCGCTGCTACCTAAGCAAACCATAACGGTTATGGAGGCAATAAAGCAATAGATAGCAGAAGACTCAACCGTGAAGTGATAGGTATTACTCACGTCAAGATAAGTTACGGTGCTCCATAGGAGACACAGCAAAGATACGAACAGATCCGACAACGCAAGATTGACTAGAAACACGTTGGTCGTCGTCCTAACTTCTTTCGCGATAAACACGGCGAGGATCACAAGACTGTTTCCGAATGCCCCGATGATGAATTCGAAAAAAAGAATCAGAGCTACAGCAGTTTCCGTCATAATGACTCTAATCTCAGCTTGGCTGCATTTGGATGTGGAATTCTCCATGGTGGTAAAAGGTATTTTCACAAATCAGTTTAAGTCAGGGTTGAAGCACTGGTAAAAATGAGTCTAAAAACATGTCCCCATATCAAACATACAATGTTAAGGTAATTCTCGCAGTCTTTAAAAAAAAAATGATTTTCATATAAATTGTGAGGAATCCAGACAAAATGCTGCCATTTCCATCATGAAACATCTATTGATAACACAGGCATTTAAATCGTATCATTTGATACCATTTCAGTAAGACCTGTATAAAAATATATAAAAATGGCCATACAAGAGTTCCAAGCTGTAATTTACTTCACATAAATTGTTCAGCAAAATTATTTTTTGTTTTTTCAAAGTGTTCAATGTTCTTAAATCTGGCTATTCAATATCCTTTGATAACAACACATCACAACTCCTTTTTTCTCTCTGGTTTACAAAGAAATCACATCCCTTTTTCCTTTGATTTATAAAGAAATCACAAAAGATATCCAAGATGGAAAAACATGAAATGTGTGAACTGTCATCACAAGTCTCTGTTTTTATATAAACTTAAGTTTACTTTTTATCTCGATATCTCGAATGTTGGAATACAATGTTGGAAAAAGTTTACTTTTTATCTCGATATCTCAAATGTTGGGATACTGAAAGTATTCGTTTCAGGTTAAATTGACAATCATGTATTCATTCATGATAAAAGGAAAGCAATGAAGAAAGTAAAAGTAAAGGTAAATAAAAAAGTACCCACCTCTGTATCTATGATCTAGGCTTAGTTTTATTCAGAATTTGTAATTGGTTCAATTAATCACAAATTCATTTTGGGGCAGCGAGAAGTTCACCGATAATGAAAGTTCTATCACTTTTAATATTTATTCTATTAATCAGAAATTATTTATAATCATGGTTTCATTGAAAATATACATTTTTGTATTTGCATATGTAACATTGACTTCAATGGATTTGAGAGTGATATAAAATAACTCAAACCCACCTCAGTCCAACAAAATCCAAGAAGCAAAAATCAAGAAATTCGCCGGGAAACTTTTGTATTACGTATTCGGACTTCAATAGTTTTTAAGCGTTTGGGAGTTAGGGTTATGAAGGTCTATAAATGCATAGTAGACATGCTGCCATAACCCTAACCCGCTTCAGTCAAACAAAATCCAACAAGCAAAAATCAAGAAATTCGCCTATAAGTTGAAAAACGTCAGATGAGCACGAAAGTGCCGCCATGGCAGGATATACTTGGTGGCATGCCATAGCTGGACATTGGATCGGGATGCGAGAGATATGGGGGTTCAAATCCCAGGGGGAACAGGAACTATTTTTATGACGTATTCGGACTTAGACAGTTTTTAAGCGTTTGACATATGAAACCAGAGTTAATGTTGCTCAAGATACAAACATATTTGTACAAGCTGTGTTTATGTGGTCAAACACATTTTGCTTTGAGATGTGCAATATTTTTGCAGATTGGACATTATTTCATTTATTACTCTCTCAATTAATTAATTAATTAATAATTATCCCTTTCAGACCCATAGAACGCCTGAGCGTTTCTAGCAAATAAAGAAATACTTAAAAAATACAATAACAAAAATGTTTGTATCTCCGAAATGAAACAACCTATAGTATCATATTTGGTGTCATTTTAAAGCTTGTAATGTCCTCTAAGACCTCAGGAAAAGAGATTTAGCATAACATGCATACCATGATAGTTATGATGATATACTTGAGAAGGGTGAAACCTCGGAAATTTGAACTTGAAAATTAATTCAGGTCCGAAAGGGTGTCAAAGATCAAAAAAATACTAGGAGTGCAAGCAGAAAAATCCAAAGCAGTTGCCTCTTTCATTTGTACTCACTTTCAATATCATGTCTTTTATCTTACGAAATAGTAAATATCATGGTCAAAGAACAAGCTTCCCCTCCTCGGTTATGTGGGTTTGACAACAAGGAAAATTATTTTCTGAAATGATTACTTTCACTTAAAAACATGCTCTATTCACATTAAATGAAACAGATATTTGTTACTAAAAACTCTATTACTGAATCATCACTTTGATGGCAAAGTGTAACTTTAAGGCATAAATGTGGGCCGTCGTCCCCTACATGTAGCTCATTGTAGCATATCTGATGTATACTGGTTTTATATGTCAAACATGCTACACTGAGCAACATGTACGAGCCAACAACTGCAACATTTTGCCGCGGCGGCCCACAAATAACTGTCTCTTTTTTAATAAATATTTACGGGAATAATTTGGTGTAGGGAAATACTTTTTAAAAATGCAATAAAAATAAGTGTACAGGAAAGTTGAAATTCATAATTGCGATCATGGCTTATATCCTCAAATAAGGCCAAAAAAAATAAAAGATGGCAGGATTATTCTACTTGCACAGATAGATTGAAAAAAAATTACTGAACACATGTAGGTGACCTTTTACCCCAAAGGTCAAAAGTCATAGATCAAAAGTCGAATTTTCAAATTTGTTCGATTTCAAAAATTAGGGTGTCCAAAAGTTGTATGATGACCTCGACGTCCGACCCTTCCTTAGGGGTCAAAGGTCACCAGAAAGGTCAAATTTTAAAAAAATCATACAAAATCAATATCTGCCAAGTGCACAGTGGAATAATTATTCTGCTTGCACAGATAGGTTGATAAAATTATACTGAACATTTCTAGGTGACCTTTGACCCAAAAGTTCAAAGTTCATGGGTCAAAGGTCAAATTTTCAAGTTTTTTCTATTTCAAAAATTATGGTGTCAAATTGTTCGTCTCAAAACGGCGATCAAAAGTTGTCGTAGTGACCTTGAGATCCGACCCTTTCTTAGGGTCAGAGGTCACCAGAAAGGTCATATTTTCAAAAATCATCAAAAAGCAATATCTGCCAAGTGCAAAGTGGTATAATTATTCTGCTTGCACTGATAGATTGATAAAATTATACTGAACAATTCTAGGTGACCTTTGACCTCAAATGTCAAAATGCATGATTCAAATTGTTCGTCTTGAAGCAGCGATCAAAAGATGCCATGGCTACCTCGACTTACGTGGTATAATTATTCTGCTTGCATAGGTACATTGGAAAAAATACTGAAATTTTGACTCAAAAGGTTCATAGGTCAAATTTTCAAAATGCAGATAAATAAGCCATAACAAATGGTCGTGCTCTGTGAGCACAATCAATAGCTCTAGTTTAGTTTTCTTTGCAACTATGAAGCCATAAGATGCTTTAGGTCACCGTTGTGCCTACATATCTTTGGCAACTCGTTTTAATAATGAAACCAGGCTGAATTACATCAAAATGTACAAACTGTCACGTCAAGCTAGCTGACAGCTCAAGTTAACACATAACCGACAATATTATTGAAAATGCGACCAAATAAGGAATAAAGTTGAATTTTCCACCTAACTAAGAACATCAAGTGTAATCAAACCTTGAAAGGTGAGAGTTGTACAAGCACACAATATTAGATTTGGAGCACTATCTACTCCACTTAGAAGATCAAATTTGAGCATTTGTTGTTATCCCAAGACTCAGCCTGACTTGACTAATAACAACCGCAAATGTTTGGACTACATTTAGGTTGCAAGTCACTCAAGAGATGGGACGTACTGGGAAGTCAATGTAAATGTGCTTTTCTTGTTAAATTTGAACATATACTCAATGACAGGGGAGGTGGGAAATGAATAAATAGATAGGAGTTAAGGACAAATATGCTATTCCATAAGTAAATTGGAATTTATCGCACCAAATCAATCAACTGTGGTTTGTATCTTAGTTTTACAAAGGTCTGTCATCAAAGGGTCAATTTGCACACTTTATGTCAGGAGAGGGGCAACTTGCAAGAGATTAAACTGCAGGAGATTAAAGATAAAAATTGAGTGTCAATAGTATTGCTTGCCTTACTTTTTATTCAAAATGGCTGCTAATTATGGTTAATGAAGGATATACACTTTACTCATCATAGAAAAGAGAGATGATCACTCCAAGTGTATGAAAGTCATGATGAAGGATTAATTCTTTAGTTTTCTTTGCAAGTATGAAGCTATAAGATGCTTTAGGTCACTGTTGTGCCTACATAACTCTGGTAACTAATTTTAATAATGAAACCAGGCTGAATTTCATCAAAAAGTACCAAACTGTCACTCAAGTCAAGCTAACTGACAGCTCAAGTTATCACATAACCCGCAATAGTATTCAAAATGCGACCAAATAAGGAATAAAGTTGAATTTTCCACCTAACTAAGAACATCAAGTGTAATCAAACCTTGAAAGGTGAGAGCTGTACAAGCACACAATATTAGATTTGGAGCACTATCTACTCCACTTAGAAGATCAAATTTGAGCATTGGTTGTTATCCCAAGACTAGGCCTGACTTGACTAATAACAATCGCAAATGTTTGGACTACATTTGGTTGCAAGTCACTCTGAGAAGGGATGTACTGGGAAGTCAATGTAAATGTGCTTTTCTTGTTAAATTTGAATATATACACATCGACAGGGGAGTCGGGAATGAATAAATACATAGGAGTTAAGGACAAATATGCTATTCCATAAGTAAATTGGGTATAATTTATCAAACAAATCGATTTACTGTGACTTTGATCTCATTTTTACAAAACTCTGTCATAAGAAAGAGGGGCAATTTACAAACGTTTTGCTTTAACATGTCTGTAGGAGATTAAAAATAAAAATTAAGTGTCAGTAGTAATGCTTGCACTACTCTATTTCAAAATGGCCGCTAAATATGGTCAATGAAGAATATACACCTTACTCATCATAGAAAAGAGAGATGATCACTCCAAGTGTATGAAAGTCATGATGAGGATTATTTCTTTAGTTTTCTTTGCAATGGGAAGCCATAAGATGCTTTAGGTCACCGTTGTGCCTACATATCTCTGGCACCTTGTTTTTAATAATGAAACCAGGCTGAATTACATCAAAATGTACCACACTGTCATTCAAGTCAAGCTAACTGACAGCTCAAGTTATCACATAACCGACAATAGTATTAAAAAAATGCGACCAAATAAGGAATAAAGTTGAATTTTCCACCTAACTAAGAACATCAAGTGTAATCAAACCTTGAAAGGTGAGAGCTGTACAAGCACACAATATTAGATTTGGAGCACTATCTACTCCACTTAGAAGATCAAATTGGAGCATTGGTTGTTATCCCAAGACTCAGCCTGACTTGACTAATAACAACCACAAATGTTCGGACTACATTAGGTTGCAAGTCACTCAGAGATTGGGACGTACTGGGAAGTCAATGTAAATGTGCTTTTCTTGTTAAATTTGAATATGTACACATCGACAGGGGAGTCGGGAATGACTAAATAGATAGGAGTTAAGGACAAATATGCTATTCCCATAAGTAAATTGGAATTTATCGCACGAAATCAATCAACTGTGATTTGTATCTCATTTTTACAAAACTCTGTCATAAGAGGGTCAATTTGCACACTTTATGTCAAGAGAGGGGCAATTTGCAAACTTTTTGCTTTGAGGCCATATTTATACTTTTTTGTGAGTGTCCATATATATTGTGCCATATGTTCTCAGCAAGCATCCGCTAATTATTCAATATCTATTCTAATTTACATTACAAAGTATATTTGAAGAGGAGAAATATATATTTATATGATTAATACAGATCATATAAATAATCCCAAAATATACGGAGTAGTTATCGATTTCCCATCATCAAACTACAAGCACACAATATTAGATTTGGAGCACTATCATTGGAAATGTTTAAAGAGCATATACTTGTCGCATCAACTATATTATTGCCCATGAAAAAGTAAAAACTGGTCCTAACAGGCCTGTAGGAGATTAAAAAATTAAAACTGAATGTCAGTAGTATTGCTTGCATTACTTTTTATTCAAAATGGCTGCTAAATATGGTCAATGAAGAATATACACATTACTCGTCATACAAAAGAGAGATGAGCACTCCAACATGTGTATGAGTCAAGATAAAGAGTTCTTTAGTTTTCTTTGCAAGTATGAAGCCATAAGATGCTTTAGGTCACCATTGTGCCTACATATCTCTGGCAACTGATTTTAATAATGAAACCAGGCTGAATTTCATCAAAATGTACAAAACTGTCACTCAAATCAAGCTGACTGACAGCTCAAGTTATCACATAACCTGCAATAGTATTCAAAATGCGACCAAATAAGGAATAAAGTTGAATTTTCCACCTAACTAAGAACATCAAGTGTAATCAAACCTTGAAAGGTGAGAGTTGTACAAGCACACAATATTAGATTTGGAGCACTATCTACTCCACTTAGAAGATCAAATTTGAGAATTTGTTGTTATCCCAAGACTCAGGCTGACTTGACTAATAACAATTGCAAATGTTTGGACTACATTAGGTTGCAAGTCACTCAGAGATGGGACGTACTGGAAAGTCAATGTAAATGTGCGTTTCTTGTTAAATTTGAATATATACACATCGACAGGGGAGTCGGGAATGAATAAATAGATAGGAGTTAAGGACAAATATGCTATTCCATAAGTAAATTGGGTATAATTTATCCCACAAGATTAATTAACTGTGACTTTTATCTCATTTTTACAAAACTCTGTCATAAGAAATAGGGGCAATTTGCAAACGTTTTGCTTTAACATGTCTGTAGGAGATTATAAATGAAAATTAAGTGTAAGTAGTAATGCTTGTACTACTTTTTATTTCAAAATGGCCGCCACCTTACTTGTCATGGAAAAGAGAGATGAGCACTCCAACATTTGTATGACAGTCAAGATGAAGAATTAATTCTTTAGGTTTCTTTGCAAGTATGACACCATGATGTTTTAGGTCACCATGGTACCTACATATCTCTGGCAACTCATTTTAATAATGAAACCAGGCTGAATTACATCAAAATGTACAAAACTGTCACTCAAGTCAAGCTAACTGACTGCTCAAGTTATCACATAACCGACAATAGTATTCAAAATGCGACCAAATAAGGAATAAAGTTGAATTTTCCACCTAACTAAGAACATCAAGTGTAAAAACATTTCCAATAGCTTCCAATATATTTCTAATGATAATGCAGGTTTGATGATGGGAAATCGATAACTACTCCGTATATTTTGGGATTATGTTGTTATCCCAAGACTCAGCCTGACTTGACTAATAACAATCGCAAATGTTTGGACTACATTAGGTTGCAAGTCACTCAGAGATGGGACGTACTGGGAAGTCAATATAAATGTGCTTTTCTTGTTAAATTAGAATATATACACATTGACAGGGGAGTCAGGAATGAATAAATAGAAAGGAGTTAAGGACAAATATGCTATTTCATAAGTAAATTAGAATTTATCGCATAAATTAATCAACTATGACTTTTATCTCATTTTTACAATACTCTGTCATAAGAAAGAGGGACAATTTGCAAACGTTTTCCTTTAGCATGTCTGCAGGAGATTAAAAATAAAAAATTAAGTGTCATTACTTTTTTTCAAAATGGCTGCTAATTATGGTTAATGAAGAATGTACATCTTACTCATCATAGAAAAGAGAGATGATCACTCCAAAGTCATGATGAAGGATTAATTCTTTAGTTTTCTTTGCAAGTATGAAGCCATAAGATGCTTTAGGTCACTGTTGTGCCTACATATCTCTGGTAACTCGTTTTTAATAATGAAACCAGACTAAATTACATCAAAATGTACCAAACTGTCACTCAAGTCAAGCTAACTGACAGCTCAAGTTATCACATAACCGACAATAGTATTAAAAAAATGCGACCAAATAAGGAATAAAGTTGAATTTTCCACCTAACTAAGAACATCAAGTGTAATCAAACCTTGAAAGGTGAGAGCTGTACAAGCACACAATATTAGATTTGGAGCACTATCTACTCCACTTAGAAGATCAAATTTGAGCATTTGTTGTTATCCAAAGACTCAGCCTGACTTGACTAATAACAATCGCAAATGTTTGGACTACATTAGGTTGCAAGTCACTCTGAGATTGGACGTACTGGGAAGTAAATGTAAATGTGCTTTTCTTGTTAAATTTGAATATATACACATTGACAGGGGAGTCGGGAATGAGTAAATAGATAGGAGTTAAAGACAAATACACTATTCCATAAGTTAATTAGAATTTTTCGCACAAAATCAATCAACTGTGATTTTTATCTCATTTTTACAAAGCTCTGTCATAAGGGGGTCAATATGCACACTTTGTGTCAAGAAAGGGGCAACTTGCAAACTTTTTGCTTTTACAGGTCTGGGTGTCAGTAGTATTGCTTGCATTCCTTTTTTGTTGTTGTTGTTGTTAAATATGGTCAATAAAGAATAGACACCTTACAGGTCATACAAAAGAGAGATGAGCACTCCAACATGTGTATGAAAGTCATGATGAAAAATTCTTTAGTTTTCTTTTCAACTATGAAACCATAAGATGCTTTAGGTCACCATGGTACCTACATATCTCTGGCAACTGATTTTAATAATGAAACCAGGCTGAATTACATCAAAATGTACAAAACTGTCACTCAAGTCAAGTTAACTGACAGCTCAAGTTATTACATAACCCGCAATAGTATTCAAAATGCGACCAAATAAGGAATAAAGTTGAATTTTCCACCTTACTAAGAACATCAAGCGTAATCAAACCTCGAAAGGTGAGAGCTATACAAGCACACAATATTAGATTTGGAGCGCTATCCACTCCACTTAGAAGATCAAATTGGAGCATTTGTTGTTATCCCAAGACTCAGCCTGACTTGACTAATAACAATCGCAAATGTTTGGACTACATTAGGTTGCAAGTCACTCAGAGATGGGACGTACTGGGAAGTCAGTGTAAATGTGCTTTTCTTGTTAAATTTGAATATATACACATGAACAGGGGAGTCGGGAATGAATAGATACATAGGAGTTAAGGACAAATATGCTATTCTATAAGTAAATTGGGTGGAATTTATCGCACAAAATCAATCAACTGTAATTTTTACCCTTTTTTCGAATCTTTGCCATGAGAGGGCAATTTGCATTTGTATATTTGGATTAACATTCGTATACTACACTTTTTGTCCTGGTATGAACTTGCTCACTGGAGACCAAAATTAAGCCTTTGCTGAGTGAATCTTTATACCGAAACCTTTTAACTCAAATTAACTAAAAAAAAATGGTGTATCAAAACAGGCATGTCATAAATATATAATTAGACAGATATTTTTAGTCAGCGTAAATAGCATCACGAGTGGCTAAGGCATTTTACTGACAGGTGAACATTAATTTAGCAGTTTGAGGTCCCAATTTTTTAGTCTGCAAAAATCACCCTAAGTTTTGTATTTTCCAGTTTCATATACTTGGACATTATGGTTGAAGTACACATTTTGCTAGAAAGTGAATCATGCAGCTTTCAATATATTTAAGAAATAAATTTTAGTTTCATGCTCAATAATTTTCTCCAAATGACTTGTTGTTTAACTTATTTGTGTTGGTAGAATAAATTTCATTTCCATAAAAATACCTTTCATAAATATTCCACTTGCGCAATAAAATCTAAAAACTAAATCTGAGTTTACGCAATCAGTCAACACTGTAATCCTATAGTGTGTGAGCAATCCAATTAAAAGAAGATGGACACCCTGCTATCTCTTTCCTGAATACTAATTAATTTGATTAGGACATCGCAGATCTAGTTTTGTTCATTGACAGGTGAGATGGGTTTCTGGGAATTAATCAATTTCATTAACAGATTACGCACATAACAGCTATGTCAGATCTATGGAATCTGTGGAACTTGAAGTTCAAATGCTTGGTTGTTTACAATTTTTGTCTTCTCACTGACTGAATGAAAACAGGAAATGTGTCAAGTTCAAGAATTTTTTTTTTAAATAAGTACATATGAATATGTAGCTATTCACCCTCAGTTTTTAAGGGGGGCATTTTCACGGTAACGGAAGGACAATCACAGAATTTGTCTGTATTTCAAACACATAAATTGCCAAAATTGAATTGGATAAAATAAAACTAATTCCATATTTAGTTGAGTACACCTGAAAACATTCATATTCAACAGGAATTTTTTCATAAAAATTCCTCTGTCGCAAAATATGCATATTAATGAGGTCGGTCATGGAAGGACAGCAAAATGGACATGGTTTTTCACCTGGAGTACATTTTTGAAAATTTTTATGAAATTTATGAAGAAATTTTATTTCAATGTTACTGAATGCATTACTTGGCATTTTTGCAATAGTTTACCACATTCCACTAAAAAATATTCCCTACGGTTATGTTTTAACAATACGAAATGAGAAGGGATCATGGTAACGGAAGGACGGTAACGGAAGGACAATTTGTCCGCTGATTTTTGGGTGCACTGAACCGTAAAGCCTGGTCATGATTAACAAAAAATACAACCTCATGTGTAAATTTGATCCTTATTTAAGCCATTTAGAACAATAACACCCCAGTAAACAACCAAGAATGGGTTGAAAAAATTAAATAAAATTACTACTTTTCATTATGAAAATCAAGAAATTTGACCAAAAATTAGTTTTTTTAAAGAAATTTCATAGACATTTTTGTTCAGTCTTTTCAAAATTAGGTTCATTTTAAAGAGCTTTAAAATATCTTTCTTTTGATACCAAATATATGGTGGTAGCATTTTTCATTGAATAGTTACATTCTTTTTTCAATATTTTTCTCATGTCCAATTTTTCATGAAAATGGCCAGGGGTTTTAAGTGAATGTGTCTGTGTAGGTTTCAGATGTCATCTTTACAGGATTTTTGTAGTCTGTTGAAATACTACTTAGATAACTTAGATAATAACAAGATATAAATATACACAATGAATTGATTTTGAAGATTTGCCTAGTGCAGTTTGGTCCAATTGCAAAATTGCAATTACTAATTATTATTAAAAGCTTTATCAAATTGAAATGAACTTGAAATTTAACTTTTCATAACATCATTTAATTATTCTCTAAAAGGTGCCATTGATGGTGGGGTCAGGAAATCACCCAATTATGTGGGCGGTTGTTTTTGAGAAAAAAGGTGTAAAATTCAAAATTGCCACTTTGGTACATTTAAAAAAGAAATAATGAATTTTTTTCAATCGACCAACCCAAATGTTAAATTCCACTCGAGAGTCACACAACAATTATTTTTGGACCTTATCTGAAACACCTTGCCTCAAATGCTTGCAGTATGGGTCAAGAAAACTCATCAGAGTGTGTTAATAAAAATTCTCCAGTAGAAAAGATCTGTGGCCATATTGAAGTAAAGATATTACGCTACAAATACTATTTAAAGAAACAGGGGAAAGAAACTGCACAAATCTATCTCTCCCGTTTTGCATCCTTGAGGTCAAGATGATGATGATTTGCAGATAAAGATGTGTAATCAGAATCCATCTCATAGCTAAGAAAAACAAACATGCACAGGGGTGCCACTATTACTTTGCATTGTGAAATTGTTGCCTTGATGATTTTCTTGGCTTGGATACAGATATTCAAGTTTGAAAAACATGTAAGCAAATATTTGCAAACAATTAAGTTCACTCAATTGTAAAAATGATAATTGCTTTCCTTAAAATGTTATTAAAGAGAGTTTAATGATAAAAGTTACATAAAAAAGAAAAAAAATGCAAACAATATTTGACATATGCATACTCAACAGTGCTTGATGATACATGCACATCATTATGAATTTGTTATTAAATCTATCCCCCGTAAGATCGTTCAATTAATTAACCATCCATATTTTTTTCGAAAAATAAAGTTTAGAGTAGAGTAGGTACACAAAATATCATCTCCAGAAGGCAAATGTTAGAAAGTGGTCTTCAGTGGAGTACATCCCTGAAGAAAGAGCAAAATATTCTGCACTTTAATTTGACAAGTAAATGTCTGCACGATGGAAAGGAAAACAAACCAGGGTCCTTCGGAAGTTCAAATATCAAAGTTACAGATTAATTCTATTGGCCAAATTTACAACAGCATCATGATAGGTTCATGGCTTGTAAAAATATTTGAAATTTGGAGAAAGAAATTTCAAGTTTGAAAATATCAAAATGTAAAAATATATTTCAAGTTTGGAGAGAAAAAACTTAAAGTTGGTGAAAAATGATTTATATTTCCAAAAATATAAACCAAGTTTGCATGTCCCTCATGGGACACCGTAGGTCAGACAGATATATTCAATATTGCCAAGTGCCAAATAGATGAGTTTGTTAACCTTTAAGTACATAGAATAATAAGCCTCAAGTTCAAATAACTAGATTTGATCAATAGAAGACCCCTTTATATCTAGATAAAGCATGTAATATTGCAGCATTGACCACCTCACCCCTTCCCATCAGTACGCAATCAATACGCTCAAATTGCAATACGATAGCATCAGTTCTACAGGTAACACTGAATGAAAATGGGATAGGATGTTTACCCTAGGTAATTCTATAATATTGCTGATAGAGAAAGGTCTTCCTGTGAATTTAAAAGCAATTTGCTGACTTCAATGACTCTAAAATGTGGAGCAAATCCAGAGTAATCTTATATCATTTCTCAAAAGGTAATATTTCAAAAAAATTAAAACGACTGTTTACACCTTTAGGATAGGGTCTACATTCATGATTTTCTTCAAAAAATATTTTGCTGAAATTGATTTAAATTACATTTATCATCAGAGGAGAAACGGACTAAGCTTCACTTGCAACAACAACAAAAAAGAGAAATTTGTTATTGTTCATATCTTATGATGATTTGTGTTGGTATTCTGAAGTAATTTTTATATAAAAATGGAAATTTTGAAACAAATAGATTGATTTCAGATTTATTTTAACAGGGTCAGGGAGTGGAGGGGTTTATACTCATTTGCAGTGGTATAAATATAATCCAGAAGATTTATTTTAACGATCTTGAAACAAAAGTAATTTGAATCTTCAAACAATTTGGATGATTAAATAAATTATATACTTAAAATGTTTTAAACAATAAAAAATGTAACTTTCAAAGCACATAAAATTTAATCTCATCTGACAATAAAATTCCAGCTTAAGTTCACATTTTATATTCCTGATAACAATTACATATGCCCCAAAACAAGCAAATATTTTCCAAAGTGAAATATTTGTTATTCTCACCTGGATTTCAGATGATGCCGTTGCCATAGCGATTAGAAATCACCCATAAGGCATCCTGATCCCCATCTCTATTAATCCACCTGGCACTAAGCTATAAGCTTACTCCTCATCCCCTCATCACGCACATATATCACCGTGGCAATAACTCCATCACTGACCTAACGTCCAATCCACTCCAGATGAAAATAACCATGGAAACACATCCAGTATTATGAAATCCTCAAGTACCATAACTGTGTAAGTGAAGATGGACTGAGTGATTTGCACAACAGCCTGTTTGTGTGCCGACTGATTTGGCGTTATAGCCGTACGCTGCACTAGGGATGTCTCATCATTATATCCATGTGTTGAATCTAAATAACTCGCATCTCGAAAAGTGCTAATGAGATTAGCGCAAAATAAATAGAATCTATCTCTAAGTGTATTTTTTCTCTGCTCACTAGATCATCGGCGTAAATAGCATTATGAGTGGCAAAGGCACTTTAGTAAACAAGCTACACACCCCACCACTCACCCCCCAAGAGACATTTTGGTACAATCCAGGTCGGTTACTCTTATCATGGGCGTTATACTGAATACCTCCACTCATCTTGACCTACAAGACTTATCCTTTGGGGGGTTTTCCAATGAAGGCACGATCATGAGTTGCAATTTGGTAATTGCTTCTATGGTTTCCGGCTGCCAAGAGGAATATTTCTTCAAGGAGAAAGGAAACTGTTGAATTTAGATGTGATTGCGATTGCTATTTCCTTTTCCCGACATATTAAGAGAAACTTATGAGGGATGCATTTCAGCTATTCCTTAGAGCCAGTTAAGCTTATCGTTTGGTCCAAATTTTATGTTTTCACAATCTAAAAATGTTACAAAAATCATATACCACTATTTAAAATAACTTTCGCACAAAATAAAAAGGGTTTAAGTTTGGACAATTTTGAACATAATAATCGTGCTAACATGAAAGGGGGGGGGGACTCAACTTTGGTCTGGCCATATGTGGGTACCTCCCCACTCCCCCAGCTCATTTTCTACATTTGACACAGATGAAACCACATGGGGCAAATTCTAAAACCAGGTTTTCATCACTTGACATGGCAAAATTGGTTTCATAAATGTGATGGCTCACCCCGAAAGGGGGGACTTTGCAGATGATATCAATTTTGATTTTATCATTTCATCTGTTACAGCATTTTCTAAGCTTTAATATGGCACCTAAATTGTTGAAATTGATCAAGGCGATCAAATTTTACAACAGAAAATCTGCTGAAAATTCTTATCATTTTCTTTATTTATTCCTCATTGTTTTTATTCATCACTACATTTATGAGTCATCACAAATGTACAGTGTGTCTCAATAAAAATTGTGCAAGTTGAATAGTGCCCTCTATGGCAAAACCAAAATAATAGTTTAAAATAATCGTACATCATTGTAAAAGAAAAACTCCAAGCTTTCAAATGCCATTTATTCTGTTCAATTTGCTTATTTCATTGCCGAGATATGTATTATTAAGTGCAGAAGTGAAAAATCACAATTGTGCCACTTTTTCGGAAGAGGACTGACCATTTTAATCAAGAAAATATGAAGTTTTATCCATGTAATTGAAATTAACAACCGTTAAATTGGGTTATTTAGTATCACGGAACAGTTTCTTGTTTCCTCCACCTATTATCATACCAAAATTTGTAAAATCTGATGGTGTGTTACGTCGTTGTAATGTCATAATGATGATAAATAGTTCATTCTGCAAAATACCAATTTCCACTATCTCCAGTTCTTTACACAATCAATGTGTAAAATGCTGTTTTTCATTACAAATTATACTTAACCAAGCTAACACTAGTAATATTTACATTTGCTATGTTTCATTTAAATAAAGGACAAACATGGCTTCAAAGTAACACTAATAATATCAAATGTGTAGAATATTTGCCTTTAAAATGTCGAAAATCTTTAATTTTTGCTGAAATTTGTAATTTTGATGAATTGCTAATTCGCCATGTTTGATGATGTAACAAAAATGCTCTGTCTTTACCAATTGCACTAATTTTAGTAAGAATACAAAGAGGAGACTTTAAATTATCTGATGTTACCAAATAAACCTATTTTACAGTTGTTTATTTTCGAATTCAAGGGCAAACACAATGCTCTACTTCATTTTCATGCACGGCCTTCTTTCCTAAAAAATGGCACAATTGTGATTTTTCACTTCTGCATATAATTACACATATCTCGAGATACAAATAAGCAAATTCAACAGAACAAACGGCATTTAAAAGCTTGGAGTTTTTCCTTTATAATGATGTACCATTATTTCGAACTATTATTTTGGTTTTGCCACAGAGGGCGCTTTTAAACTTGCACAATTTTTATTGAGACACACTGTAGTGATGGATAAAGACAATGAGCCAACTACATTCAAAGGAAAAAAATGTCATAAATATGACATCACAGCACCCTTAAATGACATGTAATTCAGACTAAAAAAAATCTATTGATGGGAACTTTTCACCAACATTCATCAAAAATTTCAAACAGAGATTTTTGGACATGGTGACATTTGAAAGAGTCAAAATAAAACTTTGAAACATCAGACTGTGCCTCTCTTTAAATATATCTATTTACCTTGATATGTAAAACATTGGTTATAGAAAATGTACACATTATGATATACATGTAGACATATTGTTACTGATTATACGAAATAGCTGATTCAAACAACATAGTTTAAAAAAAAATCAAAATACACAGTAATGGACGCACACCACTAAATAATTTTCCCATTGAAACCAATGCTGTAGAGCCCAAGTTCTGTGGGATTTTTCATACAGGCGTGACAATATTTGGAAATTTTAATTTATATAAAGTTGTAGCGGTTTTTTTTCCCTTTAATATAACCTTCAATTGAAAAAACATTTTCCGATAAAATTTTCCGCTACGGGCATGTAAACAACGCCCCCGCGCCTTCCGGCTGGTACAGATGCCTCCTGACCGATGTAGACATGCACCGGAAATTACTCTCCTGAAGTCAAAATAATAATGGATGTCAATTATTTTTGGAATTATAAGTGATAACAAGACTCAGGTCTTTTCAATTTATTAACATAAAACCATGTCACGTATAACCAGTTCTACTACCACAACAAATTACTCTAGGTTGCACTATGTTTTTTACCGGGACTTTCTACCCCTAAACCATTCGTGGAGTGATTTAGTGTTGTGCGGTCTAGTGATAAATATTATGTTTGTTATGCAATATACGATTAATGTCCACAGTATTTAAAAATATGTGTAATAAGATATTATGCAAAAATATCTCTAGAGATAGATTAACATCCTGAATACTCTTTACACTGTATTTTCTTAGACCATCTTGACATTTTGTTAGACAATTACATAAGTGTTCAACACACATGAGAAAAAGATGAGAAGGTTTGTTTCTTCATGTTTCCAATCTGATGAAATCTATAATCGCTCTGACATTTCCCAGCTACCCAGCTGCACTTGGGTGGAGTAAGCAAATGAGAATACAGATTGAGAAAGATGCAATTCCTATGTAACAAAGCTAACCCATTTGGACTCAAACAATCATTTCCTGTTCTTTCTTAAGTCCACTCAATGTTTCAATCGTAAATCGTAGCAAACTCAAAGTTCCTTAACTGTGCCACAAGTCCACAACCAGTCACTGAAAATCCAGCATGTACCATAGAAATGTATCCAGGATAGGTTGTGAAATAGTTTATTTTTATGAATAAGTTAAGACCAATATATAATTTAACATTTTTCTTATCATTTTAAATAATCATTTTCATTGCAAATTTTCTTATGGGTAAAATGTAATAATTTTTAATTAAAATAATGCAGCGATCTCAAGTATATTTTCATTTTTGATGACAGTTTTTACTAATTTTTAAAAATGATGAAGTATATTTTGTGCTTGATTGTGAAACTATTTTAGATCAGTAAGCACTTAAATGTCATGGAAGAAAGATTTAACTGTCATAGACATTTTGCGTGATGGTAAAAAATTTACTTCAAAGAAAAATGTTACACTATGAGAAAATATTTAGAATGAAGATGTTCATTTAGAACATTGAGAAAAATTCTGAGTGAAATTAATATATTTCTGCCTTAGGGCCCTGTCAACCCTTCATATTTAGAAATGGGTTATGGACTGTAACTCAGCGACGGAAAATTAAATCCAAATCAAAGTATACATTTCTAGGAGTGGATTTGCACACTGGACATGATGGTCAGCTTATTTTTGGACCAAAATGTGAAATTATTGCTCTATGGTCCAAAAAAGGTCAAAAAATCATGTTTTTGGCCCAAAATTTTACGGGAAAGCTATCAAAATTTTGGTTTGGTAAAATTTTAAACCATTTTACTTTTTAGAATCTAGAAAGCAATATCTAGGAACGCATTTCTCAAATTTTTGATTTTTATCTTATTTTTTGAAATATTGCCAAAAATATGTCAAAATGTGGCATGTTTTGCCAAAAATGGTGTCAGGAGTGGGATTTTTGACATTTTTTGAACCAATTTTTGGTGATATCTCATAAACTAAAAAAAAAAATCAAAAATTTGAGAAAAGTGATCCCAGATATTGCTTTCTAGATTAAATTGGTAAAAAATTTTACCGAAGCAAAATTTAGTTAGCTTTCCCGTAAAATGTTGGGCCCAAAATATGATTTTTGGACCCTAGGTCCAAAATTACACATTTTGGTCCAAAAATGACCTGACCATCATGTGCAGTATGCAAATCCGCTTCTAGAAATGTATACTTTTACAAGAATCTAATTATCCGTTGCTAAGTTACAGAGCAAGAAACATTTATGAAAAAAGCCTTAACAGGCCCCTTAAGGTGGCTTGGCATAAATAGAATTCCTTTATTTATTTTTCTTCTTGTTTTTTGATATATGTGCTGGTTACATTTCTGAAATAAAAAATGGGGGTCATCACCTTGGTTTTCAAGAAATATCCATTTCAAAAATAGTATGTTTTACCACTTTTTATCATAGATTTTAATGGTAAAATCAAAAAAAAGACTTACAATTTGAAAAGACAAAAACACTTATATTTTAAAAACGGCTCTATTTATTTTCTTCTTCTTCTAATTTTTTACATATATATACAGAAAGTACGCTAAAAGCTCTCTATAACACTTTTGGAATTGTGTCCAACATCCCCTGATATCAACTCATACGTGTCCAACATCCCTTTCTGTGCTAAGCCACCTTAAGTTCGGTTAATCAGATTTGCTATTGCAAACTTATTCAGCCATCAGTCTTCCCTACACCTACATCCCAAAATTCTTCCAAAGACCGTCTTGAATTTGGGGTGCTTGGTTGCATAAATTATGGGATTCACACAGCAATTGGCTAAAACTAATAGCTGAGTCAATTTCAAAATTTGACTCGTCGAGTCAACAATAATGAGACATACCAGGTAAGGTATGAAACAAATCATAAAAGCAATAACGATATAAAACATGTTCTTTATTATTTCCAGTTCCCGATTAGAGATTCTTTGTGACAGAGTGTTTCTTCCCTGCAGTCCTAATGGATTCCCAAAATCGGTTGAGCTCGCTGTTCTTTCAACTGACCTTATCTTCAAATGCCGACTATGATACTTCATAAAAGTATAAATCCTGGCGTAACAGATGATGATAACGAGTAGGGGAAGCAAGCAGTAGCAAATTCCGATGACGATTTTGACGTAAATCTCCATGTTGACCTGATGAATTCGCTCATGACAAGTGGAGAAAGTGGAGAAATCATCGTTGTGGATATCAACATCTTTCCACAAAAAGGATAAATTTGGAAGACAGAGCAGCACTGGTAAAATCCATATCAATATAATCCATGTGCTTAAAACTTTCTTTTTAAACATTGTGCGATGTATTTTGTAAGGCGTCGTTATAAGAACACACCTTTGGAAAGCGATAGATGCCAGTGAGAAAGCGCTGCTACCTAAGCAAACCATAACGGTTATGGAGGCGATAAAGCAATAGATTGCAGACGACTCAACCGTGAAATGATACGTATCACTAACATCAAGATATGTTACGGTACTCCATAAGAGACACAGCAAAGACACAAAAAGATCCGACAATGCAAGATTGACTAAAAACACGTTGGTAGTCGTCCTAACTTCTTTTGCGATAATCACGGCGAGGATCACAAGACTGTTTCCGAATGCCCCAATGATGAATTCGAAAAAAAGAATCAGAGCTACAGCAGTTTCTGTAATAATGATTCTAATCTCAGCTTGGCTGCATTTGGATGTGGAATTCTCCATGGTGGTATAAGGCGATTTCACAAATCAGTTTAAGTCAAGATTGAAGCACTGGTAAAAATGAGTCTAAAAACTTGTCCCCATATCAAATATACAATGTTAGAAGTTAATCTTGTGGTCTTTAAAAAAAAACAGATTTCATATAAATTAAGAGGAATCCATGCAAAAAAGTCATCATTTCCATCATGAAACATTTAAATGATAACACAGGCATTTAAATCTTACCATTTGACAACCATTTCAGTTAGACCTGTGAATGAAAAAATGGCCGTACTAGAGTTCCCAGCTCTAATTTGCTTCACATAAATTGTTCAGCAAAATCATTTTTTGTTTTTTCAAAGTGTTCAATGTTCTAAAATCTGGCTATTCAATATCCTTTGATAACAACACATCAACAACTCCTTTTTTCTCTCTGATTTACAAAGAAATCACATCCTTTTTCCTTTGATTAATGAAGTAATCACAAAATATATCGAAGATGGAAAAACATGAAATGTGTTAACTGTCATCACAAATCTCTGTTTTTATATAAACTTAAGTTTACTTTTTATCTCGATATCTCCAATGTTGGAATACTGAAAGTATTCGTTTCAGGTTAAATTGACAATCATGTATTCATTCGTGACAAAAGGAAAGTAAGTAAGAAAGTAAAAGTAAAGGTAAATAAATTAGATATTTGATCAGATCTTGGTTTTACTTTTAGAAATACTATAGTTATTAACCCTTTCGGACCCGAATTAATTTTCAAGTTCCAATTTTGAGGTTTCACCTTCTCAATTATATATCATCAAAACTATCATGGTATGCATGTTATGCTAAATCTCTTTTCCTGAGGTCTTAGAGGACATTGCAAGCTTTAAAATGACACCAAATATGATGCTATAGGTTGTTTCATTTTGGAGATACAAACATTTTTGTTATTGTATTTTTCAAGTATTTTTTTATTTGCTAGAAACGCTCAGGCGTTCTATGGGTCTGAAAGGGTTAAGATCTGAAGTGCACCTGATTGGTTGGTGATTGAAAATCCTTAATTGTACAGCCAATAAAATGTTGTATCTAAGCCTTAAAGGAACTGGCCTAGATTCTTCCCACAATTTTTTTTACGTACATATTTTTTTACTTGAATCAATAGAACATGTTTACAGTATACAAGTAGTTTTCCATGATTTTGAGGCATATTGGTGAAAATTGCAATTCTATACCCACTTTAATTTTTTACGCCAGCGCAAAAAAGTGGTGTTGAAAACTTAAAAAGATCTTGTTTCTACACCTGTGACGGCAAAACAAATTATTGTTGATGAAATTGTTTCTCTTATAACCCTAACACGTCACAGTCCAACAAAATCCAACAAGCAAAAATCAAGAAATTCGCCCAAGTTCAAATACATCGTAGACCGGGGATACGGATGGGCACGAAAGTGCTGCCATGGCAGGCCATACTCGGTGGCGTGCCATAGCTGGACATTGGAACGGGATGCGAGAGGTCAAGGGCTCAAATCCCATGGGAAACGGAAATTTTAGTATGACGTATTTGGACTTAGATAGTTTTTAAGCGTTTGGGAGTAAGGGTTAATATGTATTAAATTATATCAACTTTGTTTGATCTTTTATCTGGTAAATCCATCTAAGGTACAAATTTAGGATTTAGAAAACACAGAATAGCCACACCACTATCAAATTAATTCTCTCTCAATTTGAGCCATTTCTGTGTAATTTTTTGCACTTTTTTGGATTTTACTATACATTTAAGCTTTATTTAGAGCATTTCCATAAGTTTTTAATTCTAGATGGAATCTAGGCTAGTCCCGTTAAGGCTGAGAACATATACTATCTATATACATGATTCCATTTAGAAACAAAATTCTAGGAAGTGTTTTCTCAAATTTTAGATTTTTATCTTATTTTTTGAAAAATTAACAAAAATAGGCAAAAATAACAAAAATTGCCGTTTTGGTTGCAGAAGTGTGATTGTTTACATTTTTTACCTATTTTTGGCATTTTATTAAAAACTAAGATAAAAATCAAAAATTTGAGAAAATCCTTCCTAGACATGTTTTCTAGATTCCAAAAAGCAAAAAAGTTCAACATTTCACATATGCAAATTTTAGTTAAGATTTCAATAAATTTTAGAGCTAAAATACGGATTTTGGCATTATTGCCAAAATTGACAGTTTTGGTCATAATCAGGTATCATCATCATCACGTTCAAGGTAAAAATCTGCTTCCAGAAATGTATACTTTTATGTAGTTTATGCAATTAGTTTGAGGGTTACATCCTGGTCACATAACCACCGGTGTCCGACCAGCGTCTGCAAAGCCACAACGCCGCAACGCCGGTATGACATCGGTATGACACCGCTGAATGCTTGCGAGCTCTTCTTGCGGCATGCTTCCAGCATCTTACGGCATTACGGACACTGACCGGACACCGGTCGGACACCGGCCGGTGTCTGCTGACATCTACCTGGTATGACGCCGTAAACACATCGTAACCTCGCCGCAAGGTTATGTGACCAGGGTCCGCGAGTACAAAAATGGTCTACCCCAGCCTGAATGATTTAGGCAGGACTCGAGAGGACTTGAATACCACAAATTTGAGCCCATTACAGTTTCCAGGATAGGCAGTCTGTCACCTCCATATCTATGATCTCAGCTTAGTTTTGATTCAGAATCTGTAATTGGCTCAATTAATCACAAATTCATTTTTGGGGAGCCAGAAGTTCACCGATAATGAAAGTTATATCACTTTTAATGTTTATTATATTAATCAGAAATTATTTTTAATCATGGTTTCATTGAAAATATACATTGTTGTATTTGCATATATAATATTGAATTGGATGGATTTGAGAGTGATATCAATTAATGTTGCTCAGGATACAAAAATATCGTGCAAGCTGTATTTATTTGGTCAATCAGACTTTGCTTTCATATGTACAATATTTTTGCAAATTGAATATTATTTCATTTTCAAAAAATAATAGAGTGCAGGCAAAGAAATCCAAAAGCAGTCGCCTATTTCATTTGTACTCACTTTCAATATCAGGTCTTTTATCTTAAGAAATAGTAAACTACCATGGTCAAAGAACAAGCTTAAGTTATCATTTTGTATCACTATCTTGTTTCTATACCTGTTTCAATAAGAAGTTAATTTTCACATAGGTGACACAATAACAAAGTCAAAGTTATACCCTGTTCACATGAACTAAAAAAGTAATTGGTAGCCGTAATCGATTTCACTTCTAAAGGTTAATCGATTTCAATTTTGGTGTAAGTGTGAACAGGTACAGTCATCGATAGTCGTAGTTCTATAAAGTTGTCGGATGTCATAGTCCCCGATCGTAGTTTGCATGACGACTTGGACCATCTTTGGATTATTTGAGTTGGGGTCACAACCATCAGTTCCCCCGAATGACTAGTGGTAGCGGAAGGTTAAACATTTAGAGGGGCCCGGCTGGCCGGAGGAAAAATTATAACTTTGAAAATAACGTAGCGCACGAAAAAAAAAATTTAGTTCAGCTAAAAATTGTTTAAAAATCTTGAAATTTGCGCAAAACTTGGCAAATTTTGACTGAATATTGTCAAAATTTGTGCGAAGCGCGCAATTTTTTTTTGCTTTTTTACATTTACATTATCAAAAACAAAGGGAAATTCAAGGTCTCACTAGCGCATGGTAAGTTTTTCAATGATTTTCAAAACATTTAAAACAATTTTTCTTCTTTTTCCTTTTGATTTTTTTCTATACTCCCCTTTCTTTTCTGTCTTTTTTGTGTCAAGATCCCCGAATGGGCCTTTTCCCCCGACTGACTCGCCAAACTGGGGGGCACGAGCCCCCCCCCTATGGGCACGCTAGTGTTTCGTCCCCTATTTAATGGTCTTGCTATGAGTTTTAAAATATTTTTACAACTCATAGCTTGACCAATAAATATGGGCTCAATCTATCCAATTTTATAACTTGTACCTTATGACAGCGGATTCTATACAACACCTTACAACAAGGAAAGATTACAACATGGTCAGCTAATGGTTAGCTCCTTCAGCTACTGTATACGATAATAGTGCCATCTTTGCAACAAGCTTGTATCTGTGCATTAGTGCATTTATCCCGCACATATAAACCGGCGCCACCTATCCCCGAGGCAAGCATACGTAATAGGGCTTTGATACAGACAACTTAATGATTTCTGTGATAGAAATATTCTCAACTAGAGACTTGTTTGCATATCTTGTTATAGAATTTGTCTTCATTAGAGATAATTACACCTCCTTTGTTTTAAGGGCATCTACTACCAGGAAATCAAAAATATGCATATTGAATTTTCTTAATTCATGTCGTGGATATTAATTGAAAGAGGTTTTTGATTTAATTAAATATTTGTTTCCTCTAAAATATGTGACTGTGTACAACGAATGAGCTGTAAACGCTGCAAACTTCATTTTACGCTATCATAAAATACTGAGTTGTAATTTGGCGAAATTGATTTCATCTTTCAAAAAATAGTCTTATTGATCTTGGAATGCGTTTATCAGTATCACTTTTCATTTCGTGTCAGCCTTTGAACAGAGTATACTTACAGCTAGTTCTTGGTAGATGGTCAAATATGTATAAATTTATCTTTAATTTCAGTAATATGCTATATTGGTGTGACAATGATAACTTTAGTTTCATTTGGTTTCAAATGTTTTCTAAAAATACAATAGCACAATAGGGATGAACTCTCTCAAGGTTTGTCGCCCGGTTCTCTTAACTGAGCGCAAGGTGCGGCTAGTACGTTTACTTTATTCCCCATGACTTAACATATGGTAAAAATGCCCACCATATTTGTTTGGAACCAGTGCAGTGACTTAAAGCGTCCTTTACAGCAGGTCCTTTGCAAAGAGTGAATTAGACATCTAGACAAATCATGAAGTGTCACTTCCACAGTGTACTGCAGATTTGAAGTTCTTCGGTGACCTGTGGAAAGGAGTCATTAAACTATGCTAGGTCACATTTAGCTGGTCCCCAAAGGGTTAAAACAAAAGTTGATATACAGGGTGTCTAAATAAACATTGTGCATGGAAACATCACTGATTTTCTCAGAGGTTAGGCACACCAGCTACCTTAAAATTATATCATACTAAGTCCATAGTTTTGTTCATCATCGGTGAAAATGTCAAGAAAATCAAATTGAGGCAAACCAGAGTTATCATGGATTTTGTTTACTTGTATTTTTTTTCCTTCTGCACAATGGGAATCCTATGGTAGAGTAACTGACATGCTCAACTTCTGAGTAAATAAGCGCCGTTTCCATGCACTATTGGGACACCCTGTACAACAATTTTTTCTTTCAACATGGAGTCAGAAATCTATACCAATAACTCCATATCTGCAATTTTACACTCATTTGACTTCCTCATTGCAACATACCTCAGTTTTGGTCTTGTATTTTTTCTTGTCTCTCTTCTTGCCATCTTCATCTTTTTTCCTGTTGTACAAAAGAT
>JXSR01S019502.1:6119-17551 GCA_000969725.1 Ophiothrix spiculata | reverse complement strand
GAGAGAGAGAGAGAGAGAGAGAGAGAGAGAGAGATAGTTTCAAAGCTTTGCTCAGTACCAGCCAAAGCATCAAATTCGTTAGTACGCTACTAGTTAGGAAGCATTGGTCTAGACCTGTGACGGTCGAAAAATGGAACAGTGCCATTTTTAGTCATACATATGTAAAGAGCCCTCTACACACCATTTACAGTCTCTTCTATGATGCCATGATGGGGCTCTTTCCTTTCTATGTATATCCCGCAAGACATAAGACATGAACATGCTGTTCAGTTTGAACACACTGCATATCTCACATCATTTCAAAATATTATGGTACAAAATTAACCCTCACTTTGAAAGCATAATAATTTTTGGAAGGAGTATACTTCAACCCTAAAATCATGGATAGATAATGAAGCACACTTGTTTCCAATTTTCTAAATTGAATAAAATGGGCATGCAAACATCTACGGCAGGGACAATCATTTTTTTACGTTTTTTAAATTGATATTAAAACAACAACTCCTCATAAAATAGTTTCAGACCAGTGGTGGCGTAGAGAATCAGTGCGCTTGTGAGACTTTTTTTTTTATTGTCAGTTTTCAAAAGCTACGTCAATAATTTTTGGTGTAGTTTTTGGCCTCATAATGCCAGTTGCGCCTCCTAACAACAACCCTGGTGCTGTGCCTGTTTCAGACTCTCTGTTTTTTCAAAGAACCATTTTAACGTTCCAAGATTTTTTTCATTTTTGTTTTCAAAGTGATTTCTATACCACTATACAACCAATCTTCAAGGATCAATTTTGAAAGTTTGAAACTCATTTCATGCTAATCTTATTGAGGCTTGAAGGACCAGTAACCAATATGAACAATTTAATAATGCTTTCTAAGTAAAATGGTCACATTACCTACCTAGCTCTGATTTCAAACCCATATCAACAAATCAATGTACTTTAGGCAAAAATTTACCCAATTTGTCTTAAAAGCTCTATAATACCATCGGAAAATGTATTACATTTACTGGCTTTACTCGATGGATTCCGATTGGAAATCAGTTTGAATTTGAACACATCTAAACAAAGTGATCTCTATCTCAACTGAAGTCAATGTACTTGATAGGAAGGAAGCGTTTAATGTCTACAACCTTGAACAGTTTATATAACATGAAATATCAATCCCAGGGTACTCAAATTTGGTTTGGGTAGGGACGTGCTTCTGAAAAATTTGCAAAGCTACACATTCAAATACTAATTTTCAAGAAAAAGGGACCCATCTGTATATCAATTCTCCAAAATTGTGGGTCAACATTTATTTAAAAATTGTTTTTACCTAAAATTACTCTAATTTGTGCCATTTGGTGCAGTTTGGAAAATGTTGAAAAGAAAACCCATCAAAATACCACTTTTTGCGAAGAAAAAGGACCAATTGAAATACTAGAGAGCCTGATTTTGCTACCCGACTTTGTGGTATGTCCCCATAACCCTTTTTGTTCTAAGTAGCCCCCCCCTGTTTACATAAATTGAAATATCAATCAGCTTTATTGCCATCCAATGACTAATTAGGATCTCAAAATATTAGCGTGTTATATCCGATTGCCTCCCTCCTGTAGGAAGTCATCTCCCAAACTTTGTATTTTTCTTCTAAAGGGATTCATGGTATTGCTAAACTTATTGGTGAAATCCATATAAGATCAAATAAGGTAATATTTCAGCACCAGCTAGTTATATGGAACTACTAACAGTGTCATTTCAGGTGTCATTTTAATTTCACACAGGAAAAAGAAGACAATCTAAACATGTAAATCAGCCCTTTTTTGAAAAAAAAAGCCTGAATTGTTATTATTTATTTCCCATAACAAGGTTATTTTTTTAACCCTCTGAATACTGAATTGCTATAAAAAAAACTCCTTTTTTACTTCTCAATTTTTAAACTTGGTTTACAAAAATATAAGTTTTTTTATCTGGAAGAAAACATGTTAGTTTTTAATAAAATTTTACTATTTTTGAGCCCTATATAGTTTTTGGAGATTGTTTTTAGTTTGTGAAGCAAATAGTATCAATCAATTTTATATAAAAATTTATATTGAACTCATGATGAGAAAACAATCTGGAGCAATGCTCACATTAATGTGACCTACATTCAGTGTTTCTAGATATTAAATCAAATCAGTTATAATTATTTTCCAATACCAATAGGTACTTAAGATTTACTATGCTTGAATTTCATACTTTTTGTAAGCCACTGAACTGAGTCCTGAGAAAAATAAACAACACTGAGATGGTGAGAAACAAATATCAATTTGTCAAGGAAAACAGACCAAACTGACAATAACCTTTTTTATAAATGTTTCTAGACCAAATCCGTGATAGCTAATTACACAATGTACCATATTCATTCCAATAACCGCCCATGCTCCCTTGGTACCAATAAGTTGCACTCAGAGAGTTCTTACCATGCATTTGAGTTGATAAACTCCAACAAAATATATCTTTATGTTCATTTTGTTGATGTTTTGTGGTATTAAGGGCAATTTCTTGCTTTGAAAATGGTTGTGTATACTTAGAATTTATCCTATCAGTTTCAAAAATAGCCGCCCATGCCAAATGACTTTGTTAAGGGCCCAGGGCGGTTATTGGAATGAATACGGTACTTGAATTTTCTGCACTTAGATATGCAACCTTTACTAAATCACTCAACAAATATCACAGCGTGAGCTGGGTACAAAATACGTCAGCATTAGCCGCAAATTGACTCGATTAACGAAGCAGGCGCTAATTACGCCAATTGATCAATTTTTTGCTTTGGTACTCCATCCAATGACCATTACCTTCTGTGTTTAATGTCGCATCATCATCATGATATTAAAAACCAAAGTGCTTGTTGTTGATCAATATTCTCATCGTAAAGTTCAAATGGAGGACAGGCACTTAGTGGAGTTATCACAACAAACAAACAAACTGTGGCAAGCAAATAGCCATCATGAGATAGTCTTGGAGATAAGTCTGCTATCAATTATTGAGTACAATGAGCTGGTTGGTAACATTGCAAGCAGATGTTTGTTGTTTACCGACAATATTTACTAAAACTTGATGCTCAGTCGGGGTCTGAAAGCTATGGGTAATTTAAAGAGCAACATGTGATGTTATCACCATAAACCATAAAATGGGTTATGATTAAGCAAAACGACTCAGAAGTAATATTGAAACGAGGAAATCAACACAACTTAATGACCTTTCTTTCTTATTCTCTTTTTCAACTAATCTCTGTGACAAGTTAGCTATTTTAAAATGATTTTCAGTGACTAAGTGTTGATTTTAAACTGGTACATAAAGAGGTACTTACAGAAAGCAAACAAACATTGAATCAAAAACTTTCTATTTTAATCTTTATTTTTAGTATTTCTTGATGACATCCAGAATGCAGGTTGAGTTTAAAATTCAAACGATAAGCTTAAAGAAAATTTCGGTATGTAATTATTAGCATGTTTACAATTTCAAGAGTAGTTTCTAGTCTCTTAGAAACAATCTTCAATAAAAGTGCCTAAGTGTTGGCTTAAAGATATGCAATCCTATCTCAAGATTGTATATAGAGCATGTAAAAGAAAAATATTTAAATCTAAATCATTATTTCATTTTCCCCTTTGGCTAAGACAATATGAACATAATTAACTATTTTCAACTGTTAATGCCTATAGGAATGACCTATTTCAATGCTCAATTTCTAACACTTTTCATTTTCACCAAAAAATTGTTTAGGCAAATGTTTTGACAGTATGCAAAACATCAAAATTGTTTCTACATCTGATATGCCTTTGGAATTGTTTTAGCTCCCTAGATGATATCTTATTACCAATATTATGTTTCTAATTTAGAGAATATACATTCTGAATTAGCTTGATGACGTCAAAACCGCGATACAGAATCAATCAATTTATAGGGGGCATGCCTTAGAGATATATGTGGGTTATTGTTTTTGTAACAGATATAAGTACATCTGATTTTATTTGTAATGTGTTTGAACTGATACCGATGAATCCTGAAGTTTGTTAGGGTAAACATTCAGATAATAATAGTAAACACATTCTGCTTTAGGAAGTAAATAAACTCTTGGTAACCTGAAACTCAGTATAATGCCTTTTCTTTGCTTGAAACATTTAGTTACTGTTTTCAGTTTTTACGGTGATCATATCTAAACTGGCATTAAGAAAATTATCCACTTTTTGTTTAAATTTGGGCAACAACTAACTTACTAGGTGACAAATAACATTTAGTCTTGTAAAGTTGAATCAAAAGTACCTTCCATACATTAAATGTAACAATGATGGGATTTACAAATTGTTTGGCTATGTTTAGAGAAGATTTTCTTGAAAATAGTTCAATTGAAAATAGCTGAAAATGAACTGCAAAGACATTCTAAATTCAGCCAAATCAAGACAAAATATGCTCCAGTTTTATCATAAGATTTATATACAGAATTTTGATACAATTTTTTCATCTTCTATTGCCATTGCAGCATTCTCAAGTTCTTACCAAAAGACTTTTGCACAGAAACAAGCCCTTTAAATTCAAACATGAATAGGCTTATAGTTAGTCCCATATGCCCCGCTTTTTACATTTATTTACAGAATTTAACAGAATTTTGAAACCCCTCCATGGGAATATTATTTACATACAATATCTTCAATTGGCTCTGACATTTACTTTAGATTACAACATTCTCAATTTCTTTAATACCTCACAGATTTCAAACAAGTGTAAATTCTAGTTTTGACATTTATAAGAACTCATAAGAAGTTCTATTAACAAGGCAAATTATAAGAAACCTGCGCCATTCTTAGAAACCCCCTTTGACAATATAAACAAACAGTTCAGTTCAATAATACCTCTGTAGCTTCAGGGTTCAGTGCTAGTTTACTATCCAAATCGCAGAAGCAAATATGTGTTCAGTAAAATAATGAAAATTTAACACCAGGTTTAGAAAACAGAAAAAGATTGAAGATCCTTACACAGCACAGGATTCTGTTTATCTATACATCATGGGCAACTATAGACCTTGAAAGGTCATAAATCAACAAGTAAAGCCAATTCAAAAAAAATCCTCCCATTAAGTTGTAGAGCATTACATAAGCTATATTTGAGCCAAATTTGGTGTTGATACTCCATTTAGAAGTACAACATTTTTGAGGGGCAAGTTTCCAAGTAGCCGAAAATCGCATTTTGAGATAAACGCTTTTTAAGATTCCGATAAATAAAGAAAGAAAGAAGACGTTAAGTAGCTTAAAACATTGTAACTTCGCGAAGGAATGTCCAATTTTGATCAAATTTGAAGCAAATGAAAGAAAATAATCAGTACTTCTTCATGTTATTAAAATTATGCACAGGAACACATATTCTAGTACACAAATATTCACTGCTCATGAGGGCAATAATAAAAACTATTGCCCAGAAGTGGAAGGAATATGGTATGATTGTGTCAAGATCACTGAAGGGAAATAGTTTTTACTATTGCCAGAATGAAAAAGCTGTCAATATTTGTTTTATATATTGATTTTGTTTTGAGTGGAAAAGAGAAAAAACTTTTGACGGGCTCAAATCATGCCGATCGGTATATATATGTTTAGCTCTGAATTCCTTAGTTCACTTTTTGTAATACTTTACTGCTTCAGCCTCAGTTAGATAACACAAAAAATGTAGTAAATGCTAGAGAGTAATACTAGCTCACGATAATTATGTTGTAAATTGTCAGCCCTTCATATTAAGATTTCATCCTCTGTTAAGTCTTCAAATATGACTGTTTCCTTGAAGATATTTGTTAAATCATTTTTTTTATTTCAGCATCTTGTTTAAGACTACACATAAAGAGCATTATTCAATGGACTACATTAAAAGTAAAATCTAAAATTCAGCTCATCTGAGCATTGTAAGTCAGATTTTCTGCTTTTACTCACACCATCTTCTCAACATATCCAGGAACATATCACGATGCATCGTCTGTACTTTATATATAAATCATGATGTAAAAAACTTGAAGCTAGTCTATTCATTATTGACATTGTTTCATCAGGAATTCGGCGCACAACGGAATATGATTTCTATAAATTTCAAGAGATGTAAAACAATACCATTGATAATTCCCCTTTGCTCCATCGATATTATCCACTTGATTAACCCTTTCTATCGCCATACATCACTAACAGGCATTTTAAATATATAAGCTTAACTAATGTTACAAATTGCTACATTTTTAGAGAGAAGAAAAATCATCAAATTGAAGATGATGATATTTGATCAAGGTTAAATCAGTGGTTGATGCTGTCAGAAAAGCTTTTACATAAAGTACATGATTACCAGTACCTTAAGGCTGATAAGGTTAAATTATATCAGAAGTCAAATATTTTTATCAAGCAAAGTTAATAAGATTATGTATAGATATTAAATCTTGAACACATGTTCATTTCATTCAAGCTTCTAAAGCAAATTAAAATGAAATAAATTACTAAACCCAGTTAATTAATCTGCATTTAATGTTATAATTTGTAACCAGCAAGATTTTTGTGAGGAATTAGACTTGTGATTACATGGCAAAAAATGATAAAGTAGGTTTTTTGTGGGGTGTTTTTTTTGCCAAAATTAACATCTTGCAATATTAAATACATAGCGTGTCATATTTGTTATGCTTACAAAAGAAAATTTGGGCAAGAAAATTAAGCATCTAAACTTCAATCCAGCAACACTTATTGATTACTTTTTTTCTGAAATGACAGGTCACATAATATTATATCAAACACTTTCTACTTCAATAGATCAATTAAACAATTAAGCCTAATTAGCAATGAAGATGACAGAAGTTACCGCTTATTGATCAATTAAAAGCACATTAAAGCACAAAATAATGCAAAATCAATCAAATCAGATTTATTTAAATTGATTATCAGCACCTAGGCCACTCCCAATCAACTGTTCCAGCTAAATCCGTATGGCGTGCCAATGGCGCAGGAGACAGGAAAATTGGCACATCAGGTTTCTACGCCAGTTTTCAGCCTGAGCTTGTGATTTTGGCAACTTTGTCAGAATTGCTCAAATTGGCATAAGCTCAAAAACCTTATAGGGAACACTAGCACTGCTCCCAATCTTTTAAAATGAGGCCTAAGACCTTCCTCTTTACCTTTTTAGCAATAAAACAGTACTCCATCCTCACTGTGTTTCCAATTCCATGTCTTGTGACCATCTCCAGTAAGATCCATGTCAATACTAACACATAACATCTGAACAACAAATCTGTACTTTTTTCAAAAAGCCAGGTACAATGATAGAACAACCGTTTAGTAAGAATTCATAATTTTGTGTTTGCTTGTGGATTCCTGATGAAACTATAAGTACCGGATTTGCAAACCAGGTCATTTGCATATGATTTGACAGTGGTTTGACATGAAATAAAGTATTTTACTTCCGAGACACTGGAAAGACTACATTTCTGACAAAAATATTTTAAAAATATAGTTATTCAGTACCTTTTCACCTTTGAAAACACACCTTTGTGATTTGTCAACTTAACTTTGAACATGGGAACACAAAATCAAATCAGTGAAATGAAACAGCTAGAATTTTTACCATGACTGTAGTTCTGTCACCCTGTCACTCACTGCCAATATATACCATTGCACAAAATGTTTTTGCTATGGTGACAATACAAGCGTAATCGCTCAAATTGCCAGGATTGTCCAAGGTTAATCAAGTGAGCACTGCATGTTATTGCTGCGAGTTGAGTTAGACTTTGAGCAAGTCTTGTCCTTTGACACTGGCTTTGAATTACACAATTGAATTGCTTTCCATAATAGATTTTGTGGAATTGAGAGTGGACTTGTAAAATATGGAGTGCTTGAGTTGTTGAGATTTATAAATGTCAAATTTAATGAAAGTGTTGATTGCACCTGAAATGGAAGAGATTGACTGAAAATTTAAACTCAAATTCAGCAAGATGCATTTGGCAGAAATACATTTTTTTGTATAAACTTTAGATATTTCTTTTAAAGCAGCAATTTCTATCTTGTAAGGTAATTTTAAAAATGCAAATAAAGATAAACTCATTAACATTTGCATAAATAAAACAACTGAAGACAGCTTAATCATCCAATCTGCTTGTAATTTTTCTTTACTGAAGAACATGACAAATACTAAAGTATAGATTGGTAAATTTTAAAGCTAACGCCTGGCATTGAAGACCAATATGCTACTGACTGACAATATTTCTATCAATTCTATCATATTTTTATACTGTTTGTTTGATTTTTTGAATATGAGAAAATATGTGGAGGTAAGAATAAGTATGGCGGTGTTTTCACTTTTTTGTGACTGACCATATATAGCATCCGCTAATTATTCAATATCTATTCTAATTTACATTACAACGCATATTTGAGGAGGTGAAATATATATTTTTTTATGACCAATAGGGATCATATAAATAATCTCAAAATATATGGAGTAGTTATCGATTTCCCATCATCAGACCTGCATTTTTATAAGAAAATACATTGGAAGCTATTGGAAATGTTTAAAGAGCGAATACTTGTCACACCATATATATTATTGCCCATGAAAAAGTACAAAACCGACCCTTAGTCAATCCTTCACTGATTTTAAAGAACATTGAATTTAACTTCCCCCATGAAATATTTGGCTGAACGTCATGCCCTGGTCACATAACCTTATGGCAAGGTTTATGATATGTCTGCAGCATTATATTATACCGGATAGAAATTCAGTGTACACAAACCTGACATAGGCCAGTGACTGGACGATGTCTGTGTAGAGATGATCGGTATCCATGAGACACCGAAAGCATGCTCAGAGGCTTCACTTATGGTCCAATAACAACCAACGGCCAACCAATGACCGACTGGGCAACGCTAGCATTCACCGATGTCATACCGAGGTTTCGGCATTGCGGCTTCCTTCCAATTACCATACATTGGTTGGGCGGTGGACGGTTGTTATGTGACCATAGCATAAGAGATCTATAGAACTTTTAAACCGTATGAACTGCATAGCCTAAGAAGACAGGTAGGTCTCATATGAACTGATATAAAACCGAAAGTGCAAAATCACACATTCATAGATAAAAATCTCTTTTCACAAGAAGTGTCCCATATTATTAAGAAGCCTTGATTTCAACCATCCATCTCAAAATGGGTCTCCATGGCAAAGATGACAATCCCCTAGTTACCACGGATACTTAATCTTCCCAGGCTTCATATTGTCAAATCTCGGCCAATTTTACTACTCTTTTGCTTCGCCAGGGTGTATAATCTCTCTGTAAATCTGTTTCCTTCTTGACATTTATCAACATTGTAACACATGTTCCGCCTATTTGTGTTTTTAAACGTGTTAATGTGTGACAAAATGAGGCATGGGATGAGGGGTGCTTAAGTAGTTCCTGCAAATCTGGACCAGTCTGATGCATAAAATATGGTAACATCATTGAAATATGTTTAAGCACACTGAAATTTAACATTGTAAATTGGTGCTAATTTAAGTGCAAAATATTTTCAAATTAATATCACAAAAGCTACAAACTGGCTTTCGTAAAAAGGTATCACATAAGAACAGAGCCAGCAGGGACTGGAGGCAAGAGCAAAATGTCCCATGATAAAGAAAATTAGAAAGGAGGTAAAAAAGAAAAGGAAAGGAAAAAACGAAAAAATACAATGAGGAAAAAAATGAGATCAACAAGAACAGAAGAAGAAAAAAAAAGAGTATAGAAGACCAGAAAACAAAGGTAGAAAAGAAAAACTTAAAAAGATGACAAATTGGGAAAGGTTTGTAACATTTCATCAGTGAGAATTTACTTAGGTAATCATAGAAAAAGCAGGTCTAAATCAATTTTAATTTAACAATACTTTCTTAAGCTTGATTGTTAATTTATTCATAATGTATGCTTCTTACCAACTTGACATTCTGCCCGTATTGCTATAACTGGTCACAATTGTGTTCTTTAAGGTGTGTTTACACTGTTAAGACTTGTCCTAGACGAAGGGTAACGTATTCAAAAATTACAAAATTGTGGACGGCAAGCGACAACTTTATAAAGATGAAAAATTAAAATTTGCTGGCGGATGGTAAGCAGCACTATGACGACAAGTAACGAAGGGCTGCGGAAAGGAACAGACACTTACTAACAAACTTAGACTTTGGGTGATGAAGTCCAACTGTAAACAATGTGATTAGACGGCTTGCAATGACAATAGCTTACATTCAGTAATGAAGGCTGACTACGGGTCACGTAACCAGCATCAAAGCCTATATTTGTGCGGGTGGTAAGGTCTACTTGACAACGATTACCAACGGTATTGTGACGACCTCTAAACGACTTCTGACGGCTCCAAACTGCATGGAAACATCAGAAACTGAGGGTTGCAGTGGTCGACGAAATCTAAACGACATCACAACTATTTTGTTGTCATCACAAAATTTAAAAACTTGTAACTGAAAGGTACTGATATCTGCGGTGGCTAGCGGATTAAGTCAATGTTAACTGACTTTAACTAACGTTGACAGGCGTAAAATTCAAAACTGCAATTCACAGGTCTATGTTGCTTGTTGTTACCCCAAGTCGTCACAGTGGCTCAAACGCACCTTTAACATCTACAAGTAACTGAAATTCTACTTTTTTCAATATCTATGGGGGATTTTATCCTACCAAACCATCAGGCCAGGGTGTTTCCTTTAATCATTCAAACAAAACATTAATACATTAATAGTAACAGCAAGTGAGAAACAGTTAAATCACATTTTGAGACAATAAACACTTTCCAAAACCTCAAGGGTACCTGTGACCTAACTTGGACCCCAGATAAAACTACCATCTATGATATATGAAGTTGTGTACATTTTGTAAAATTTTAAGAAAGGGGTTTATTTGTTTCAGGGTTTTGATTTAAAAAGGAACTTGAATCAAACTCTAAAAATATGTTTGTGGCTTCTCATTTTGAAGATAAATATTTGTAAGAAAGTTTGTCAAATCTTTTTTATCTAAACATTGTAATACATTCCGACATACTCATGCTCAAAAAGTAAAACAAACAGATTTGATTCAATACACGCTCTTGATGATGATGGTAAAGATCTCTATGAGCATGAATATGGATATCAGAATTGGACATTTCTGGAGCAAACACCCCTCACAGTATACACAACACTGTTTGTAAATGGGTTTTTCTTGCAGGGTCAATACCCTACTTTCACAGATAGCTACCCGGGATAGCTACAGATAACTTGTTCCAATGAATGTATATGGCCATGTGTCATGAACTCGCCTACTTTTGCGTTACATGCCTTATTATTCATTGTGTGTCACCAACTGATGTTCAAACTTAGATATTTCACTTAAACTTCACTGAAATGTAACAAAAGTATATATATTTGGAAAGCTAAAGCTGTAAGGAATCTAAATATG
>JXSR01S019501.1:1396-17695 GCA_000969725.1 Ophiothrix spiculata | reverse complement strand
TGATGTATATAACCTTAATCTAGTCAAGTACATTTGCTTTCAAATTATTTCTAAACAGGATATAAAATCATAAAGAATTATTATAAAGAACCTTCGTTTAGCTCCCTCAGCTATATGATGTAACAAGTACAATTTTCTCTCTTTGTAACGAAATATTTTTCATAATTTCAGAACCGATTGGGACCTATCTGCAGGATATTTTGACAGGACAGCTCTGATTCAAACAAGGCTAACCTACTGAGTATGATTTCATGTGAGTGACGACTCTTCATGGTGAGTTTAACATGTGTATTCTTGTATATATTTAAGAAATATTAGCTACCAGACTGAATGTATTTTTCTGAAATTTAAAAGTTTAACCGTCCAAGGAGATACCACGACATAGGTATTTCAAGAAAAGTCGAGGTTTTCAATACAGTTGGTGCATCCCTCCTGCATAGCTGCAAGTCGATGATTCTTACTAGGGGAAGATATCGTATGCTTACCATCATGCATTGCATCTTATTCGAATATTTTTTTCTGATAACGGAAATAGAGTATCTTAAATAAAAATTAGTTAATATAGTTTGAAAACAATTTAACAAATTTTTGGAGACAAAACTTTGACAATATAGTCGACTATTTTAGTACGTTCATGATTGTTTGTTGTTGTTTTACCCTGCATGTAATTTCCTCATAAACCGAACCACCGCCTTCCTTTGGAAACATTAATTAAATCTTATTGCCTAGGGAACGTGGGTTTTGTTTTAGCTTCTTTGGTTGTTTTAGCTTATAGGTGCTTATATTCCGTATATTAGGAGGATTTTAAAGTACACCATTTTTTTTAACACTTACTAGTAACCAAATCTTGTCAGGTATGATCATTTGACATGTTTTTAATTACCTGATGACAAACCTTGTAGCAAATGCATCTTCATCGAGGCAGTATAATGACATGACAAGTTTACCTAAGAATATTGTTTTAAATGACTTTGTTCGTTGTAGTTGGAAGAACATTGTAGACAATGACGCAAGAATTTTAATACATTCCAAATAGTTGCATTACTAGATTTTTAATTTTATTCTACAACTCAATTCCGTTATTACAAATCGGAAAAATCACTTACGCTTTAAAAAGGCAGTGCTCCTTAGTTCTTCACATTCAACAACTGACATTTTCAATCAGACAAAAACGGCTCTCAGTGTGAATGCATTATTGTAGCCTGGAGTGTTGCAGACTGTTCTTTCCCCAACACAAGAGTAATGCCAATTGTATTGAAATCAGGAGGTTGAGACGTTAACCATATTAATTGATATAGCCTAAAGAGATAGATGTACATTACACCTGGCAGGATAGGTTGGTACGGAACTCTGCATTGCATTCAAAAAAGATACGTTTTGTTATAACGCATTTACATTGACCATATGTTTGTGCGTTTTAATTTTATTGACAATTTTAATGCATTTAGATAGGGTTGCAGTTGTGTTAGCATTGCATTTTTTCTTGCACAATACAGTATAATAACTAAGAGATTTTACTAATTCTAAGAGCATGCCGAACTGTAAGTTTGATATCTGTTGAAACAATACTTGAATAAGAATTTGATCAAAAATGGTTTATGGAAGAAACAACATAAAATGAGGTAATGTGACTATCTTAAAGCGTTTTCAAAAACAGGAAAAACAACTTCAAATGAGCGTTCAGGGGAAAACATCATTATAATTTTAAAAAAATCAAAATAACATACGCACGTTTTCATATAAGGAAGAAAGAACTTATATTTCAATATCATATATAGAATATCAGGAATCTGTTCTTGAATTAAATCGAAGTACTTGAAATGTAATTTCTTTCTTAAACTAACATGAAAATATAAAAATAATTAAGATATACCTCTTTTTAGATGACATACTGATTTATCTAGTGGATCATATGACTTGATGAAATTGAGTGAAATTTACATAGTTGATAACTGAATCTCATTGAGACTGAATCCGATATCATGGCTTGTTCTTTGTTGAACATATCAGGTATAATTACAGCGATGTCTTCTTAAAAGCATTTATTATCACTCTATATGCATTTTCTGTTGATTGAATACCAAATAAAATCAAAGATATGGGGTGTGCAATTTCAAAACCATAAAGCATATATGATGAAAATTAAAATGCCTTGCATGTATCAATTAACAAACTTCATATACAGAGAAGCATAGAATCGATATAGCAGTATATTTGAACGGAAATAATTATATCTGTGCATAAATGTAATGTACTATTTTTAAGACAAAACTAGTCTTTATAACATTTAAAATATTTCTTGAAACACACATCAATCGTTAAATAACCATATCAAATGGTATTGTCTTTGTTTGTTTGTTTTCCAACAGTTTGTTTGCTTTTTGTTTTTGTTTTTTGTTTTAATGGTATTTAACTCATACTGTCTTTGCTTTCTTTTGCATCTTTTTCTTTATGTACATCTATGTATATTTATCATGATGCAAATTAAATGAATAATGAATATTTTAAAAAATAGATCTCACATAATATGAGGCGTGAGTTCGATCCCTGATTTCGTTGATGTATATAACCTTAATCTAGTCAAGTACATTTGCTTTCAAATTATTTCTAAACAGGATATAAAATCATAAAGAATTATTATAAAGAACCTTCTCTTCTAAATGTATCACGTCTCAAAACCATACTCCAAAATCTAATCAAATTTGTCAATATACATATTTGTCGCGATAATCCCAAGGCACTAGAGCAAACAGCTGTAAATAAACATTTCATAATTTAGACTTGTAAGAAGAAAATGGGATCACAAATGAGGTTACACGTGGAAAATATCAAAGTGTGGACGTGTTATGTAAAAAGTGTCTTGAATATTATGTAATTCAGAACATCATTTGATTTGTTTTACAATGCAATGCACTCTGAGTATAGATGTGCATCATCAGGTATGTTGATATTGGTGGGCATTATAGGTTTACTTCATTCATCTTCATTATGAAATGGTATAATTGTTGAAGTGAATAAATATAAATTGTTTTTATTTATCATATTTTTGTATATCAGACTGATCAGTGTTTTTAGAAATGAATATTTTGAGCGGAACTAACTTTGTCACTGAACATACTAAAGAAAATGTTATACAACAAAATAAAAGAAATTTTTAAAGCCCTTAACAAACGTTAAATGTGCTAGTATTCGTCACTCTGCCCCTAAATATAGAATAATGACATAGCATGCCCGTCAGGTGGCGGTATCCAATATATTTTATACTGTTTCTTTTGTGTTCAAAGTTCAGAAGGGTTTTTTCAGGTCCGATAAATCATTTACATGCGGTGAGTTCTGATTGCTGTTTATTGTATTCTACCTCACAGCTCGTGTACTGGACGAGTAAACTCGCAACATGAATTGTATTGACAAGTAAACCAAAAACTAATACGTCAAATAAAGTTCTTGTAGTTTTGAATAAAATTGCTGAATTGATAAGTTTTTCTTTTTACACCCAGCGTGATAAAAAAAAAAGGTTCTAAACCTAATAATCAATGCATAAACAAATGCTACTTTCCTTTTCGTATATATAAGTAAAAACAGTTCCCATTAAACCACTAACGTGAAAACTCTCATGTTTGTAATTTGTTAAGTGGAGTTTAAACAATCTTACAATCTGGTGATCTGATATTGCTTGTCTAGCTAAGCTTGACACATTTTATTATCGGTACTTGTTTACAAGAATAAAATGGGGTTCCTTTATACTGAAAAAATCGTTAATGGCTAATGGAACATTAATTACAAACACCGTCTTACTTAAAAGAAACCCCTGGTAACAACGTGCTGCAGCGAAATTAGATTTGTTTCTAGTTTAATTTGAAATATACTAGTAGTCAGAAAAAAATGTGTTTTTGGTGTTAAAATTACTGCATCTTTGTTTTGAAATGTCAAGCCTTTATCTTTCAAATATAAATCTCGAACCAGCGATAATCGCAACACTTTCTTATGAACAGGTTGTTATTCTGCAAATTAAGTTCTTGTAGAGTCACAATCTTTATACCTGCTTCAGAACATTAGGAATATGATCCGAAGTATAAAAACTATATATTTTTCTGTGGACCAAGAGGTTGAATTGAGATGTATGGTCACATATATCAAGTTTTCCTAAAGATTATTATGTTTTTTCTCAAATGTCATTAATTTTTTAATTCATGACTGTTCATAACAGACACATTAAAGGAAACAAATGAAACATTTAAATGATAATAGTAAATCAGTAAACACAAATAAAAAATGTATTTGTTTATGGAATTCATTTTAGCTTGTTGAAACAATAGCCGTCTTCCATTACCAAACGTGTTGGTAATAGAAATGTCTTATGACGATCATGTTATAATATTGCTCTAAATATTTCACAATTTTACAAGTAAGTATTTCGTATTCTACTCAAAATGTCATTATAAGAAAGCCACACTTCGCTATTTGTGACTTACTCTGTAATTACTATACGGTATGTGAAAAAAACAATGTCCGTATTTAAAAGTAGGGCGCTAAATAAGCGCGTCATTTATACTTGAGGAAGCTGTATTACCGACTCAGAGTAAACAAACCTACGGTGATTAGTATTAACGTGTCAAAAATCTCGAAACATCTAGGCATTAATGTGATTTCTGTATTTAAAACCATGAAACAAGTATGCTTGGCAGTTTTATTCGAGTTATCATTGTATAGTTTGTATTATTGGCTGGTTTATCAACTCTAACAAAACTAAAACTAAAATTGTTTGCTGTAATTTACACCTAACTATTTCACACAATGTGTTGTTAGATTAGATTTCTAACGAAGTTTGACATACCACATTTTACATGCTCTGTTTGTTAAGTGTAAAAAATGAGGAAGATGATTGATAATACCGTTAATGACTAATGGGAACTTAATATGCAAAAAGTGTTTTCTATATTAGATCAAGACGAGCATTAGCAGGAGTACTTAGTTTCAAAAATGAATTTAAGAATTAAACTAATTCACATGCTTATAAATATTGATTCTTTAAAGTATGGTTAGATTGCATTTGAAAATTAAATGGTTATGTGAGATAAGACCAACATGTACTTTTCGCGATTTGCCTAAATATTTGGCAAACATATCCGTCTTTGTACTTTGAAATGGATTCAAGTAAGCGTTGAAATAAGAATATGCGACATAACAAGGACCCAACAAACCTTAAAGCTCAAGGGGAGTGCAAAAAAGCATGAAATCCATGCATTCGTTTTTAAGTAAACGACTTGATATCGGGTTGCGAATTTGACGATTAAGAACATAAATACATGTAGCAAGAAAACAAAGTCACAAATGAAAGGACACAGTCAATTAAAAAAGTTTGTAACCATTTCACTAATGACTATTGTGATTATAAAATAAAAGCTCTGTCAGACATCACCATATAAAGCAAACGTACGCCTTACATACTTAATCCCACTATTGTTTGTTTTATATACTGCTGTAAGTCATATGTTCGTTAGAAGTGCGTTCAGTACGTTATCCATACGGTTTGTCTCATGTATTCGTTCAATTCGTTATCCATACGGTTGCGGTTCGTTTGGCACACGTTCGGTATGTGAAACTTTTGTACGTTATTCCTACGTTTTGGTTCTATACGGTGATGTGTGAGCCTTAAAGGGGTGGCGGTTACCCCCGCCCTTAACGGTTAATGCCAATGCACCAAAAGCGCAAAACAAAGTGGTATTTAGGTACTTTCTTTTATATCCTTTGCAGTCGTTTTGATAAAACAAAAATCGGTGTACTTATTAAGGTTAGGGTATTACTAGTCTGTCATTTTTTTAATTAAACCTAACTGCCTATTTTGAATACTACATTCTGATCTAAATAACATTTTAGTAGGTTATCTGGTTCCAGAACTCAACTACAATACAAAACAAAATAATAAGTCTGCCTTTATTGCTATGTATTTCAATATCAATGTTTCCGACATGTGAGTCATTTCCCAAAGCTATCGTTTCATCTGCTTTTGCTCCTCATTGGCAACGACGACATTTCATCTTTAAAACACGTAATGGTAGTACAAAGTTTGCATTAATATACACATAACATTATTATTTGATTACATCTAATGCCATTCAGATGATAGCTTTATTGGTTTGTGATAGTTTGGTTTAAACAATATCACAAAGCATATGACATACAATTGGTTTTTAACAGAATGTGACGCTTTTCATTATTCAGTGTTTGTTTTACAAGAATTAAGTGCAGTTTCTTGAAAGATAAGACTGAAAAGGCTATTAATCGCTAATGGAAAATTAATGAAAAAGAACGGTATACCAAAATAAATCTTTTACTCCATTTTAAAGCGCAACATCAGCCTCATTCCCTGCTTAATGGGAAACATAACAAGATGTCTTGTATATTTAACAGGTTTTAGTTAGAAGCAAATAAGATACATGATTAATAGATAATGTATCTGTCTGTACACGAGTTGTAAAGAGAAACGAGGTTTTACACGGGATGGGTTTGCCGCTTGCTTCTGGTAACATTGCACTGTAAGCTAGTCACACAACAGATACTAAATTCGTTGACTGATCAAGCATTTATAATTGATGTATTTATGTGAAATGCGGTCACCTACTTGGTGCTGATTGGCTGAGTCCTTCTGCATAAACAACTTGCGTCACTATTTTATTGATGGTTAATTCGTTGATATCAAAACTATTGTCCCTTGAATATATCAAATATCGGGGATTAAGCTCATTGTCTTTATAAGCTATAGTTTATTTTTTACATCTCCGGACTAAGTTCGCTGAAGAAGAGGTAACAAGGTTTGAGATGAGGGGCACATCCTAGAATGAAAAAACAAATATAGATAAATTTAATTAGCTGCCTTTTGTTTCACAATTTACATTGACTACTGTTTGATTTAAAATAAAATACATGCTTATTTTTTTTGATGATAAAAGGCAGCTATTGGTTTACAACAATTCTTGACTCTTTTTAGAAAATGTAATCACACATGCTATAATCATCTTTTCTTTACAACGGTTGGGTAAACATTCTAAAACCTTGTATAATGGAGAATACAATTTCATGAGTTGCACCATTGATCTATAATTTAGGCCTACAATCATGTTACTCTCTGGCGAGCATCACACAATTTATGCATGTCAATGTGTCTTTAATCATGTCTGTAGGCTTCATTGGGAAAATCGTTTAAAGTCCTGACCAGAGTAATTAAAAATGATGATCGAGGCCTACACTTTTTAAGTTTGCTAAAATAATTCCCTATACATACGATATAATAGTGTATATGTCATTTTTTCCCTTCAATTATCATTATTAAGCCTATTGTTAAATCACAAGGGTCTTCTTAAATTATTAGTAGGGCTTATCATAGTAAAAAGCAATTTGCAACCAAAAATCATCCGGTAGACTTCTTTGTTGTTATTAAAAAGTTATTTGCAAAAAAAAAAAAAAAAAGACGACATTCAGATATATGCCAAACAAGCCAGATTTTCTGGATGACTGAAATGACTATTGAGTATAAAATTTATCTCCTTTCCTGGACAATGGTACGTTCAAATCGATGACTTGGACGTCCGTCAAAAAATATATATAGCTTAAAATAAACTGGGTCATTTACCTCTCATATTTGCATATGACTATAATCACAGCAAAGCAGTATTATAATTGTGTATATATTTATAGAGGGTTATAGTGCCTTGTGGTCTCATTTTCTCCGTTTACCCAGGATGAGGAAAACCACTGTCTTCATGTTCTGAACATTTATTCTTTGAGTATTTGGAGCGAAACGGTGTAATAGGAAACGACATAAATTGAGTACTATAACCTATTAAAGGTTGATATTTCAACAATCATATTTCATGCTTGCAATTTCGATTGCGGCACCTGAAAATAAACAATGGACGATAAATTCCATAAAATAAGCAATTTTGGAATATTTACCACCGTAAACAGTTATACTCGGACTGCTTGACGTCACGGTACTTGAAGACCTTGTTTTGAAATTAAGCATCAAATAAATGTGATCCCTGCTTGTTTTGTATCATCATATTTTTAACTAAACACTCTGGTTATCTACTGAATTACACGTTTAAAAGTTTACAAGTAGGAAAGTAGTTTGAAAGTCAAAATTAGTTAGCCCTAATGGTTTGAAGTATAACGATTAAATTCCGTTGATATTTTACGTCTTTGGCTGTCTTGATTGTAGATATAACTACACAGTGCAAACATTTGATTATAACTGGTGTGTTAAATTAATCGAACAACTTTATTTAGATTGTAAATATATACATATTTGACGAATCAAGGTATCATCATGTAACTCGAAGATTGATAATGATTGTCGGTAGACTAAAGACAAATATTGTTAGGGTAAGACACCATGTCTGACTGATAAAATCCAAATATGAAGAGTTGATTAACAGAACTGCGTAAGTCATTTGACACTTTAACAAATGAGCACAAACTTGATGTAATATCAAAATTAGCAATTCAGACGCTGATATTGTTTTCATTAATTTTGTACGAATATATCTTTGTAAATAAATTCGTCAATTATTTACTATTAGTTAACCACATTTTATCTTAACAACGGACGTAAGCAGTTTTGTAATTTAACACTGAATATTTCAATAATTATTTAAAAGCCATTACAAAATTATTGTAAATTGTTTGCAAAATGTGTTTTTCAATTCTACTTTAGGCTACTGTACATATTCGTTATTAATTTCATATTATAACGATAGGGCATGATAAATAAGAAAAAAATGTATTGTCATTATGCACAATTTAATATGGTCATGTGATGCCCGTTTCTGACTCATAAATTACATTACCATATCTGGGATAATATCCACTTACAGAGATTTTTTAAAAACATAAATTGATGTCAGGATGATGAACAGGTTAGAGGTCTGTAAGAACAAGCGAAAAAAAATATGTAAAGACAAAATGGAATAGCAATTACCTCTTCATATATTCTTTTCCAGATATGATTCTAGCAATTTTGTGTATTTTTTAATATTATTTTATTATTATCGTCATTTTTATTTAGAGAGGATTCTTAAAATGAAATTTAAGGTGGGTGTGTGCCAGCACGGCATGATTTTTCGAGTTGAAATTAATTAAAATCTCAGAGCGACTTGAAGCAATGAAGCTGCAACGTAACAAAACTGCGAAGCTAAACAAGTGTGAAACGAAATAAACGACAGAGCTACAAAGCTACAATAAGTATAAAACCGGCATAAGACATGAATTAAATGTAGATATCGAAGGAAAGGTGGGTCTTCCTTGAACAGATTTTGAAGTTCAACTGCTTAACCCTCGTCTACCCAGGGGGGGGGGGATTGTTGCAACCCCCCTTAAGGTTTTTTCCATGCTGCATAAAAACGCAAAAGCAACTGACCCAAGGCATTTGGTTTATCTCTTTAACGTCCTTTGCTGTCATTTTGATGACAAAAACCGGGGACAAAAATAGGAGGGTACCACCTAAGGTGAAGTTAGGGTAGGCCGTCAAAGTTGGGGTGTGGGGGGGGGGGGTTGGTGAAGCCCCGGAAGATTTTAAGTCGCCATTTTGAAAAATATATGCATACTATGAAGCTAAAACTTGCAGGACGTGTTAGAAATATCATTATCCTTCTTTATTAGCAAAAAACTCGATGAAAATTGGTCATTTAGAACTTTTATAGCAAATTTAGGATTAAGGTGACCATTTTTGCCAATCCAGATTTTTCGCTCCAAACGAGCTTTATGACGTCATAATTACGTCACGCCTTGGCCGATTTGTGTGATCTTGGTATCATTGGATAGGATAGGACCATACCTATCCATTGATAGCAAAACCAAGTTCATAGGGGGTTCTGTTCCAACAATTTATGGGGGGTTGAACCCCCCCCCCTCTTGGGTAGACGTGTTACAAAAAATAGCCTGGGTAGACGAGGGTTAAGTTACGAGGTCTGTAATTAGCTTAATGAGTTTACATATAAAAAAAACAAGCTTTTATAATATAGGTTTGGGGCGGATTGGACTTTTTTTTTCAAATGACAAAAGAAAAGACGCGTAAGCTGTTACTCACCATTTTACATTTAATTCTGACAATTTACTTTTACTCATATTTCACTAAATATACAACAATCTTTCCTTTCTATTCATGTGTTATTGTTGCAGATAAAGAAAAAATCACTTTTTCGTACATTTTCGTATTATATCATTGGAAGAAAACTGTAAATCATATAATTAGATTTACTTTTGATAAAGCAACATTTACTGACTGATCGATTCTCATAAAACTCGAATTATTTACTGTAGTTTACACTTAGCAATCTCATACAATGTGGTATTTGATTAGTTCTCTAACGAGGTTTGACATATCACATCATACATGTTGTGTTTACTAAGTGTAAAAAATTAGGAAGATGATTGATAAGACCGTTACTGACTTATGGGAACTTAATAAGAATAAAAAGTTCTGTATTCAAGTCTTATTTACTTTATTCGTTCCTGTCTGGCTCTTTTACACAATCACTTTACATTATTTTTAGAGTGTTAAATATTCACAATCCAAAATATTTGAACAATCCTTTTGAAATAAAACATTCAAGATTTGTTTAAGTCATGTGAGTTTTGGAATTATTTTTGCACTTTCTTGAATGTTATTTTTTTTTCTTTTTGGTAACAAACATGAATGAAGTTGCAGAAAACGCCGTGTATCTCTCACGCCACACTACACACTAAACACTTTGTAACATAAACATATCGTTTAAGACACACTTACACCACCTATGACAAGTTGTTTAATTTATATCGCTCTCTAGGCCATTAAACATCCATGAATGATCCTTCTGCCTTCAAAAATTTATCTGTCCCCTACATGTAGGACACACATGATACTGGGAAGTCATTACATTTTACGTATTTACAAAATATGTATTTGTATTTATTTACAAATGTGCATGCTATCTTTCGACACCTTGTAGTTGTGCTAAAACAATATCATAAAAGCACATGGTATAAAATTGGTTTTCTAACCAAACTTGACGCTTTTCATTATCAGTGTTTGTTTTACAAGAATTAAGTGTAGTTTCTTGAAAAACTATTAAACGCTAATGGGAACCTGATGACAAAAATTGGCACACTAAAAAAATCTTGTTTTAATTTATTTATAGACTGCAACATATCAGCCTCATATATTGTGCTTAATGGAAAGCAAAATAAGGTGGCTTGTATAACAAACATGTCTAATAGGATAACAAAGCACTTGCAAATTTTTGAGAAAAACAGTTTCAAACGTTATTATAGTTGTTTTGTTATTTCTTGAATATACCTTATGTTACATAACTGTTAAGCGAAGTATGTCTGTCCGTATGCACATTCTTTAAAGTGCAACTCCTAGGACCTTATTGGAAATAAGCCTGAAGCAGGGTGTTAATTCAACTTAATTGTGTTTAACAAACCCACTTTGTATGTATCATGAATCAATTTACTTTAAACTGTGTTTTATATTTAAATGTGTATATTGTCAGGTTTAATTGAACCAAATAAAGTCAATCAATCAGCAAAAATACACGCTGGATGAGTGTGTAATTTGATTTTGGTGACATTAAAAGTATTAAACGTATAAATTTGCATGCTGAAATTCGAAAATGACAGTTTTGTGGCTCCATTACGGATAAAAATACCTTGACTTTGGTAGAATACTTAATACATATTGCATGTTTTCTGTCTTTAATTATTGTCAATGAAATCTATTCATTATTCCGCCTTGGATCTCTTAAAGCGATGAGGAGTATCATTGCAAAAAGATCCAACCATGAAAGCATGCAAAATCAGATATAAAGAGACTGAACTAGGCTTGGGTTTCCATGGTGAAGTATTTCCGAGAAGTAAATCAGGTGTTTCACTTGCATATAAATTGCATGTAAGCTTACATCCTTTTGTACTCTCATCAAGACAGTAGACACCGTTAAAGTGATTGAATGTGCTTAAGATTTGTAAGCTATGTTTCTCTCTATTTGGTAAACGCCGTTTTAATGAATATTATTCTTCATCGACAATTGATTGATTAGATCTAATACGCTAAGAAAAAACATTAATTACACCAACATAACTGTATGTGAATATATACATTAATATGTTTCAAACGCTGTTTATATAATGAATAAAGTATGTTTTATGAATAAAGTATGTTTTATGATTGCTATTTGTGACCGTCCACCCCAAAACAGCAGTACATGCAAGCTCTTGTCATTTTCACTTTTTAATTATTTGCAAAGACCATGATTTAAGGATTAAAATGACACCTTAATGAACTTCACACGATTTCCAGAAGTCAAGTTATGCTCCGTCAAAGGTTGTCAAGCAGTAAAACGTATAACTGAGATAAACGCGTTCAAAGATAAGGAAGTCCTATATTTTCTGTTGATCGTCTTAAGAATATGCAAATTTATTTCACATTTCCTACAATTTTCTTGAAATGAAACTTTGATGGTATTTTATAGAAAGCACTAGGATTGTGAATCAATTTCGGCAAATCACGACCTTGACATGTATTGTCACCTGTAGCGCAAAATGAAGTTTCTAGCATTTACTGCTCATACGGGCTGGACGGTCACATTTATTACACAATCAATTATGAATCTTTATTTGCATCAGTGATTGTTGGATTGTGTTTAATGGGAATTAGACAAGTTCAGCATCATCCCAACACTTCTTTTTCAGACATTTCAGAATGTTGATATCATTTGAAATGTTAGCGAAACATGCAAGGTTTCATTGCCAAATTCAACCCCTAAAATGTCAAAATATTTAGATTTACTTTCATTGTTTAATTAACATTATCGACAACGATAAATGGTGGCCCTAGAGTTTAAATTTGCAGATTTGGGATGTATTTGAATTACGTCTAAAATACTTTATTTATAAATTCAGTTGAAGCTTACATTTTAAATATTATGTTGACGCAGAAATAGCCCCAAGAGAGTTTATGGATAAAATGGACTCTTTTTTAGTTAAAATGAAAATTGGTTAAATATTCACTAGAAAACACAACCTCAACTAATATTTTTTTTTTCTATACACTTCACACTTCATTATGTTATTCAACCTGAAGAAATAGCATGATTGATGCCTGTAGCCATAATGTTATATATTATAAAAGAAAATATCAGGAGCTTCCCATCATGCCTTGCTTCCAATGGAATTTTTGTACAGAAAATGAAACGTATAGTGAAAATGAAAATGAAACGTATAGTGCTAATTCCGTTGTTTCATCACCAATACCTTTCATTAAAACCTGTATAAAATATCCCAAGGCATGGTGGGAAGGACATGATTATCTTCTTTTTGTTCGAGCGACCTACGGGTCGCCGGAACACTACTATGGGTTTTGACCTAGATAATTTGCCTACACGATTGTTAGTAGGATATTCAGTTACGGTGGTATTTCTAAGTTTGTGACGTCATCCATAAATCTCATGAAATTTATGACATATTACCTTTTTGTTTAACATAAAATTCCGATGTTGTTTCGTATTAAGTGTACATTAAATTATTTTGTGGAACCATATGGCATGTTTTAATATTATAGTATGCCGTATAAACACAATATCAAAATTAATTTAATGTAGGCATGAAACAAAACACCGTCTGTGTTACACAATGTAAATTATTGAGGGGGACATATCGTAAAATGATATGCACCTGACTAAAACCTGGGATCCCAGCTAAAACCAGTGACCCGGTTCATTACGTCAAGTAGAACACATTTTTGCTGTGGAGTGTTTGTTTAAATATTTCTATGTTAATTATATTTGACTTTGATGAATAGAAAGTGTCGAATTCTTCCCTGCTTTAAGATATAAAATAATGGGTCGTATGCATAAAAAGAGAGTATTTGCTTCAAGTGAAAGTATAAAGTATAAGTAGTTACTTCCAAAGTAAAAGTCAAAGTATAAGTAAAATCTCGATTTGGTATGCATGATAATTTCCTTTTACTACAAAGGAAATACTGGTATTTACTAGCATTTGCTTCATATAGTTTTCTACTACCATTTGTTCAATCTTTTGAAAATTTGACAAATCGCATAACTTTTTCAGCACCTTTACATACGTTGTATTTTATGCACTTTCGAGCCAATTTACTTTTTGATGAGAAAAAACCCATCTTTTTTCTAGCAAAATAAAATCAAGAGAACGACACAAATGTACGCTGAAAATTTCACTTGATTGGCATATTTGAAAGAATGGCTTGGTGTACACCAGTCAAGGATTCTGTCCAGCTAAAAAAAAATCAATTTTGATAGAGGTGAACTTGAACATGAAAAGTGGATCATGAACTGCCCTTTAAATACATACTAAGGCAAATTTTACATTTTGTAGCCAACATATTCATAACATTCTAACACACTGTTTTGAGATATGGATGACTTACCCCGATAAGGGTGACTTTGCGATAGAACACTGATGAAAATAGGCAGCACAAAATGAAGAAAATTATAAGAATTTCCATTCTGTTGTAAAATTTGATCGCCTTGATTAATTTCAACAACTAGGGTGTCATTTTAAAGCTTAGAGAATGATATAAGATGAAATGATAACATTAAAATTGATATCATCTGCAAAGCCCCCCCCCCCTTTTCGGGGTGATCCGCCACATATATCGATAACTCCACTGTTAAGACAAATATAGCCATTTGGTGTATGTAAAATATGTAAGGCCTAATGACTCGAAACGGGTGAAACGTATGGAAATGGGTCGGAATGAATTGGAAAATAAAGGAACTTCTGGTCCAGAACGAGCAGAGAATATCAAGTTCAGTCCAACTAAGGACTCAAATAAATTTGTTGAAATACATCAGAATGAAACCCAACCCTTGAAATGAAGTTATTTTGACAATCTCTAAGTTTTGGAAAAAAATCTTAATCAGTCAAGCGTTTTTTAGTCTGTAACTGTTTATTTGAAATCAAAAACATTCTTTGTTGTGTTTATTTTATAAAGTATAAGACTTGGATAAATTCTTATGAAAGCTGTAAATGTGAGCAGGTTGTACCACGATGAACTTGTGACTAGTACAACTGACTCAAATTTGGTTTATGGATGTGTTCCCATTTACTTGTAAATTTATATTTGTATACAAACCATATTTCAATTTCCTAGCTTTACTTGGCACGTCCCCGGTGACCCCATCAAAAATTTAGTATCCCTACCCATGAGGCCTCCAGTCCCTCCTACCAAATATTACGCATTTTCTCAGTTAAATCCATTTATTTCTTTAAATAGTACCGGTTTCTTGTTGGGACCTCGAATTATGAATTGAAGGAGGACGGTGCAGTTCGCAAAATCTGAAACCCATACCATTGTATGAGGGTATTTTAGGATAAAAATATCCATTCCAAAGGTATTCTTAGAGAAAATTGAAAAATATCATCTATGATGATTTTTATGACATCTTTGCCAATTTCTACGGATGTCGTTTTCCCTATTTTTCTTAATTTTCGGAATTTAGGACTATTATCCACAACCATTGGTCCCATGCCAGAATAGATTCCTACATGGGGTATGCATGTCATATTGTGTAGGCATGAGTGATTGGTTGTTTCTGAAAAATTACATTATCTCAAAAGATTCATTTATGATTGCTCGAACAATTCCTTTTTAAAGAAATTTTTATATATAATATCATCTTAATGATGTAAATGTTTCCTTGCTAGCAATAAACAGATTTTAGCCAGCGAGACTTGTCTTTTATTAATTCACAGCCCATGAATAATTTACCTTGTCTCTAAGCAAGGTTGCGGTAAACTCATTGACTTGACAATGCGGCAGTTCATTATACTCGAACGAGACGCATGTGCAACATGTGGTTGTACTACTTCTAGTCTACTTCTCTTCAATTAACAGCTTCATTCCGAACGTATTATAGTCTGATTTATGCAATATTGTATTATATATAATTCCAATTAAAACTTGTTTTGCAAACCGAAAGACACCTAGCTTTATGCATGACAATTACAAAAATCAAGCGTATTGTTAGACATCCTAGGATCTGATCACATTCTCATCTTTAGGGATCAACCGGAAGTAATATATTTTATGTCAAATTAAAGCCCATATTTTGCTAGTTGTAAATCAAATGACTCACCTATAAATTCTTTATAGCTTTTGAGATATGTCCTAAATTGGTATAACTATTTTAAATTAGTTAAAAGTAAATTAATAAACAGTCATGTTGAAATAGGAGACTACAACTTTAAGCCATTCTGTAGGTTGTATTAAAAAGTAAACAAAAAAAA
>JXSR01S019498.1:31026-52206 GCA_000969725.1 Ophiothrix spiculata | reverse complement strand
TTTAATGTGTTTTTTTTCCTGGGAATCCTGCATTTTTTGTAAAAAAAAAAGGAAAACCGCATATCGCATTACATTTTCGAAAAGTAAAAAATACAAATCCGCATACCGCATTTACTTTTCAAGCATATTACCAGAAACAAACTTTTTTTTTGGCCCTATGTCGTGTCAGATATTGCAAATATCTCGGTAAATAGTTAATATATTGCTTTGGTTTTTCAAGTAGCATATGAAAAAAAAAAAAGATTACACCGCTTTTACATTTTCTTAAGGTGATATAAAACTACAGGCATAGCTACAGTACCCTTCCAAATAACTGACACAAGTACATGTCTTTTATACATTTGAAATAATGAAATATGTGAAATAAATTACAATTACAATGAGAACAGAGAGAAAGAGTAATGAGGTTGTTTCATTGGCTAGGTGAGGAAAAATCTTTGTCCTAGGAAAGGATTCGCGCATATAAGCAAAACCAACCGCAAATATGCCCCGAAATGTCTAAACATCGGGAAATTAGAAAGATCTGTCTGCACTTCAAACATAAAAGGTTGTGTAAAGATGTCATATACCGCCAGGGACCATTCTACACTCACAACAACCCTATTTTTTGTAAATTGAGGGACTTTGGACTTGGACTTGGATAGGTTCGCTCCAACTGGAGCTGGGTCATTGCATAAAGCTTGCCCCCTTGGTTTTTATTTTGAGTGATTCATTATCTGGATTACTTTTATTATAAGATTACTGAATTAATTTTGGGGTCTGTGGATCGTGTAGTTTTTAAGTTCCTGATATTGTCGATAGGTCTGGGAAGTAAGAATGTTGATTGCGAGATTATGCTTGTCGGCGGTATGTTTATCCGGTTTAATTTGCTCGAGGAGTTGCTTTCGAAGACTATTTGTTCTGGGACATTCCGTAAGGTCGTGAATGCATTGACATGCGATATATTGATTACAGTAAGTACACGTGTAATTTTTGTCGATTACCATTCTGCTTGTTTTGGCTTTGATTCTTAAGGAGTTGATCGCGATTTGTGTCCGTCTTGGTAAAGTGTTTAGGACGGCAACTGCGGCTGGGGTGTTTTGATGCGCAAATCTCCAGTGAACAGATGCAGACTGTGATGATTGAATTGTGATGCAGCTTGATTCCCTGAACATTTTGACACCAAATTTGTCAAAATCGGACAACAAATGAGAAGGTGCTGCCCAAAAAACTGATCGAGGGGGGAGGGGGTCTGAGGAAGGTCTAAAAATGATAAATTTGCCAATTACTGTAATTATATACCAAATTTTAGCCATGTTGGTGACTATCCGTATGTATTTGAGGTCACATAATCCATTTGTGAATGTTTCAGCAGTGTCAAACCTTCCCAAATGGCGATATTGTTTCAATTTGGGTATCTACCGCATCCGTAGGCACCGCATCCTTAGGCACCACCACCCTTGTACTGCCAAGTTCAAACCATTGTTTCTCTTACATTATGTAACCCATGAAGACCAAATTACTGCAACAAATAGCAGAAAGTTTAAGCTTTCAAATGAGACATTAAAAAAGTTAATAGGCTAAGGAATAGTGAATTTACATCAAATTAAGTTCGAGAACCCACGAAAAAATGTAACAACACCACCTTTTTAGCATACCCACCTAATGACATGCCACCACATGAGAAAACTGATCATATTCGAAGCTTTAGGCACTATCAACTAGATTATATATCAGATCTGAAAAAAAAAAAAACTTAAGTTACCAACTATTTTCATCATAAATTGATCTTTACATAAAAAAGTAGTAAAAATATATTTATACCAACTGTATGGGCAAAAGTGTATTGAGCTACTGTAAACGATATGCATGAGGCACCGACTTCCTTTAACAAATACAGTGGACGGGTTGCGTACATTTGATCAAAATACATTTCCTTAACTATATCAAAATGAACACCACACACTGAATTACGTTGTACAAAGATTAATATATGTTATATCTTGTTTCATCTGCATATCGAATTGACATTAAATTAGCCTAATTCGATTTAAAACGAACAATGTTAAACATCATTCAAATCCTATAAAATACAATTACTGAAATAAATACTACCCAGCACCAAGATAACTCCCGAGGGAACTACCGTATGCAAACAAGTAGATCATTGATGTAATTTGTTACAATATTTTGAAACAAGATTAGCACAATTTTTGATGGGAGTTCTGGTGTTTACCACAGATACATGATAAGAACACACATGGGACCCTCAACAAATTTCTTTCATTAAAGATGCATTTAAAGATGTAAGATCTATCAAGAATTTGTCATGTTGCTCTGTGATGATCAAACATGTAAAATAAATCTTGCATTAAATTGACCCTTTATTATGTTAGAAGATTTTGTTTAAGTAATTTGAGTCCATAGTACAGTTGCAATGGTTATAAACATAAAACAACGGAAATTTCAAATATTGAGACATATGCATTGTATATGAGAATATTTTCATATTCGTGTATATATTGCGTACATCTTAAAATTTGAATAGTATATTAAAATGGTAGTTAAATAAATCACAAACAGCCCCTTTTAAAGTACATTCGAAACCAAAAAAGTTTCCAGGATGTTTGTTCAAGCTAATATAAAATCACTGATTAGATTACACCTTATTTTGACTCACCCTGTATTGCATTACATTACTTGAAAGCTAGTAGTGTGAATCTTGCTGTGCTTCGATATGTAGGAAGCTATTTATCTTTCCATGATTACGTTTTGGTTCGCATTTTTATTTTGTTTTTCCTGTCAAGGATATTATTATTGGGACAAATGACTGACGTGGGTATTTTGCAAACAATATCGACACCAAGTAACATCCCATTAATCTAATTACTAACGTAACACTATGCAAATCAATATCATAGAATTAACACACTTCAACGCCCAAGGAAAAGAATCAAAGCCCGTATATTGTCAACAAAAGTAGCTACAATACGATTAGCCCAATTTTTGATGATAGCTTTAATGTTTTCAGCAGCTGAATGTGTGGAAAGGAACCACTATCCAATTCATTAGATTGATTAGTCTATGATATAATTCGGGGTAAGATATGCTTTTCATGCTGGTTATGCAAGACATTTTTAAGGCTACAGTCCCTAAAAACGTCTTGCTCGGCTGAATGTTTACTGCAATTTTTACCTACTTACACCTATCAGAATATCACATTTTTTTGGCGTACATATTGAATAGTGTCGTTAGTTTATACATGGAATTTTAGTAGTGATTTCACGTCCAATATCAAGGTCAAAATGACGCCTAAAGACTACTTCGAAAAGGTTGACCCTTTTTGTCCGAACAATTTGACTGGTTTCAAATTTTGACAGATTGTAGGCTTAATACTTTTTATTGAATTACAAACAATATTTTATAAATATGCTGAGTTGATTTTGAATGATAATGTAACAAACCCGTGTTGCTTTGCCCGAAAATCTGAACGTGAAGTACGACTCTGTTTGAGCTGTGAATTGCCTGTTTTAAGTATCTACATTATCTACATTTTGTCTGATATACGCAATTGCATAATTTACTTACAGATTGAGCATTCCAATGAGGCAAAATTGCAATTTTTATGTAAACAAAGAAAAATACGGCATTCTAATGTTTATGTTTTTAAACGATCTCAACGCTGCCTTGATAGCTCAGCAGTAAATGCCTCGCTTCGGAATGCATGACAAATCCCTGCCATAATTCATGGTTCGAGTCCCCGCAAAAGGCAGTGGAAACTATTTATCTTTTCGTGATTAAAAAATAGTTAGGATTCACATTTTCCTGAGCAGATGGATTCCCTTTTCCCTTAAGGTAAAATTTCAACTGAAGAGAAACGATTGAAGTTAAGCAATTGATACTGATTTCTGTGTATGAAGTCAGGAAAATCTAGTGCAATAACGTAATCTTTTCTAGTTCTTCGTCTCTGTTATATAACAATTCTGATTTCAATGTTATGTTTTGTGATTTGAAAGCTGATTGTTTCATTTTGAACTTTATTTTTAAACATTTTTAGACCTAATAATTATTTAACTACAGTCCAATTATAGACGAATATTAACATGGAAATCAGCACAAATGTGTCCCACACAAGGAATGTCAAACAGTGTGTTAACATTAAGTGTCAAATTATACCAACCTCTTAATAATAACGGATGTATCTACGTCCATCCTTAAACTAAAAGCGATGCATATATTTAGCCATCACATTTGTCTTTGTCTGTTTGTATGTCTGCCAACTCTGGCACGTTTTAAGTATCATTCGTTTCAAACTAATCATGTAGCAAACAAGGTTCATTAAACATTTTAATCAAATTATCGGAACAGACAATGTAAACGTAATAGAATAATACGTGGGAAGATGAGGCAATTTTCTCTTAAAACTGACATCTTTGACACGCACATTTGTATTTGTTTTAATGGAGTAAATCTGGCTGCCTAATTTTGTATACATTTTGCTAGAGCGCAATAACATGTCATATCACTGTTGTGATACAAAATCCAGAATAAAGTATCTGACTTTTTTAAAGTTATTAAATTCAAAAAAAAAAAACAATTTCATGTTATCTGTATTTTTTCATAAATACAATAAAATAAAATTGTACCATTGAATCAATCATGATCTACATGTTTGAACCATTCAATAACATGATTTATCCCTAGCAGTGATTTGAAAAAAAAAATGTATTCAATGTTTCCTTAATTATTTCCAATTAGTTTATGTTTCCGAATAAATACATTAAGAAGCTGGTCTTCAAATCTCTCTGCACCACAAAAAATGTCCTGTATAGCTCAGTAACAGTTCAGTCTACGCAAACGAAAATACTCCAATGAATGCAGGGGGTAGTAATGTATTGCATGACCTGATTGATATTCTACAGGTCACTACAAAATGCTAATTTCAAAAATAAAACATAGACCTTCGGTTGCAAGTAATGTAATTTCACTTTGATACTTGAATCAGAAATTCCATGTTATAGATACAAATCATAGTCAGCTTGATGGTATTACTCCACGACGACATGTTTTCACCAGAGGCAAATGATTATCACCTGTAATTGACAGTTAGTATTGCTCGTTACCTCTAAATGACTCTACTTGCTTCCCATACCCTGCGGTTTGTAAAGTTTATTACATTACAAATAGCGATTTCTTTCTTTATATAAAACAAGTGGATTTTGATGCGAAAACACCAAGGAGCGTACTCACATTGGCATATGGTACACGTATATGTGTCTTCCTTTGGGATTTTTTCCCTTCAAATATTGGTGCATAGTGGTGAGCATGAGTTGGTTTTCGTTGCCGGGCGCACCTAATTTTGGAAAATATGGTGTATTTTTTGAATTATGTTAAAAAAGCACCTTATTTTAGGCGATATTTGTCGAAGTTTAAATAGCGATGTGTAGGTTTTTTAGTCAAGAATAGGGTTTAAGATGGGTCATATTTTCAAAGTCCGATATAGACATACACGTACACAAAATTTTAAAGACCACCCCGGAGGCAAAGCTACCTTAAATTAAAATGACTGTCAGTCAAATCATTATAAAGAAAACAGTTTTTTATGTTTTATGAACGGGATAAAGAGCTATCAGAACAACTTGTGTCTATTTGGAGTGTTGTGTCTAAGTTATATTATGTTGTGATCACAATACAGCACATTATCTACGTTCACATTAGCAGAAAGTTATTCAGACTTCATTTAAAAAATTATGAAATGGATACTAGCCGTAAGCTATTTTGGACAAGGAATATCGTTTCTTTTGTTAGTTAATATATGTTAATCATCTTAACACTAGTTCAAGTGTTAACCAAGGCATTTCCCACCCGTTGGTGCCAAAGGGTGGGGTGGGGGTCTAGGAACCCCTCCCTTAAAAAACCCTTCCGATGTGATTTTTGTTGTTGATAGTCTAGTCAATGATAAGACATGTAAAAATGACTAAAATACAGAAACAAATTTGAAAATCGGATGAACCATTTCAAAATGGCGGCCGAAAACCATTTTTATGCCGCGTCAAAAAAATGTCCCGCCATATTTTCAAAAACCCTTTCCCGAAGGAATTTTCTATCCATAATATTTGAGGGACCTATTAGTGACACAAGGCTGAATGTCTCTCTACTGCTGACCATAAATAACGATTTGTGTAAATTTAAAATGAATTAAGTCAGATTATAAACTATAATGATCCATTAAAATATTTAAAATGGTAAGTTTAAATAAATACTTCACTTTAATTCATCTGTCTCTTTCATACTATAATAACGAAGATTATCTGTCTTTCTTTCTTTAGGTAAAATACATCTCTGCCATGAAAGAAGCAGATGATAAGGATTATTTAAAGTGCATTTTCATGCGCATGTCAAAATGCACTTATCGTTTTTCCAGTTTTCTGTCAGGTAAATGTTTGAAGTAGTCTATTTTGGTCGAAAATCACATTATACTTCAGTGGCATTTACGTCGTACCTATTTCCTAATATCTAAGAAACCAAAGTAAACATAGCAAATACATGCTATTTCGTCCAAATATATTTTAACGTAATTGCTTTTAACGCCAGCTTCAACTTTAAAGGTTAACTTTTACTACAGTGTAATATAAATCAAATACACAACTCAGCTGATTATACCATTAATGATAGATTCATTCGTAGTTCGTTTATATGTTTTATTCATGTATTTATTTATATGAAGAGCTCAGTTCCAAAAGGGAATAACTCCATTTTTTTTTCAAAATTGAGTTATTATAACCCCTCTGGTTTCATGGAATGAACCCCTTTTTTCCAAAATAACTTTTGTTTCGATAATGGTTTTTTCTGGTATACTTTACTGTGCCATAAAATGACCAATTTTAGTTCCAAAAGGCATTTACTCCACTATATTTTACCATTTCAGTTCCAAAAGGGAATAACTCCAATATAAAATGAATGATAAAACACAAATTGCAATTAAAAAAAATCTCTCAGATTTATCAAACGGATTGCATTTTAGTCACTAGTGTATGTCCTAATATTTAACCACCTTTAAGATTAATATAACTGTCAAATGGGCCTGTAATTAAAAAAGTGTGTTATAACTTTTTTCCAGTATATAAATCAAATTTCGAATACACAACTAAGCTGATTATACCTTGAATGAATGTAGTAGTTTGTTGCAAATTGCAATATTTTTTCGGCCAAACAAAAATGGCAAGAACCTGGCGATTCAGATAGTGTTATGGTATGATAGTGTATCACTGCATTTTTTTTTATAAATACATCTGATGACCCATGAATCACAACCCCCCTAAATATGGTACATTCTTACAGAAACAAACTGTTATTCTTAAAGAATAAAAATTTATAACGAAAACTACTATAAAAAACCCATAAAACGGCGACATATTACTGGCAGTTTATACCACTAGTAGTATTCACTTAATTCTTTAAGCCAACTAACTTGGTAAATAAATATATGCAATGGCGTAAAAATAAACACACATGCTCTAGGCAGACGGCAATCAAGGTTATGACAGTAATAACAGTCTAGTCATGCTATTAATATAATTATGTCTAAAGCTTTGGACCAAGTCTTCAGGCCAGAGACGCCATAGACGCTCTATTATATGCGCAGTTATTGTCATTTTCCTAATCCTTTTGCTCTATTGAATTAAATTATAAAATACGCTTTGAATAATTAATACTAACTCTCTGTTATTTAAAGTGAATACCTCTGACTTATACTTTTGAAAATAATGAACAACGCTTGTACTATTGAGGACTTAGGCCCTACATCAAATCTGAAAACCAATTCTAAATTGAAAACGATTGTTATTACTTCCCTGTTATGATGGATTCATTTTGTCTTTAACAGTATACTGACGTAATAATTAATTCATTTCAAAAACTAGCAGATTTCAGAATAGATCAAAATAACGCTTAGACATTAGTTCTTCAAGAATATCGTTGCAGGGTATTTCATAGTCACTTTACGATTTTACCCCCTTATACATGACAAACCATAACAATTTCGGGATGCGTGAAGACTAGAATCAATTTAATATGAACTAGCCTTGACTGTTCATTTCAATTACAGTATTTTCTGTAAAAATTAGAATAAGTATATTTAGACGTTTTTTGTTTTTATAAAGAAGTTCCAATGTTTTGTACATCATCCGATCCCAAATTTCACATTCACATGCTTACAATCGAGATACGTATTATGGGATTACAAATGATAACTTTTTAATGTCAGCAAAAGCATTACTTCATTAAAGCGTATGACTGTAACATTTCTTTTTAAAAGTTGCTCTTTCCATGGGGTAATGAAATAGAAAATAAATAGCATAAAGTATAGAATCAATTACAAAGAAATTTGAAAAAAAGGAGGATCTGTAAGGGTAAACAAGAACACCAAAATTAATGAATTAGATAGTACTTATATTCAGTGACGGATAATCTACCATCAAAAACAGACAGTCTTCATCGAAACAAGGAATGAGTACATCCTTGGGGAAGTACAGGGTGTCCCAGAAAAAAAACACACCTTACAGTCTTTGCGTGCGTAGGTTCAGTTTTATAGTCAATGATATTTCCGATGCCGTTTGTTTCATTCAATCGGTAGTGTACAACAAAAGTTATGTTATATCCGATATTTCATTGGATTTTTGTCTGGTCCTATTTCATGATTATTGGTCTTAGGCGAGGTGTTTCTGAATGTAATAAAAATGAGTCAGCATAGCAAATGTATCATATCTATCTTTTCAGCATATAAAGGAAAGCATGCACATACGGTAATAAATGTATAAACCATGGTAAAGTTGAGTGAGCGATTCAAGGACACTTCTCAATAGAACGTTAGTTAAGGGGACTTACAAAATTGTTAAATAGGATCAGCACATTTTACATCCAAATATTTGACAAATGCATAACTTTGTTCTACATTTCCGATGGAAATGAAACAAACGGAATCTTAACGGCTATAAACCTTTACATACATTTCGACCATCCGTTAAGCCTAAGACAATTACACGCAAAGATTGTAAGTATTTTTTTTTTGGTTTTTTTGTGGGGGGGGGGGTGACCTCTGTAAAAGATTTACTGAATAGATCCTAGTGATTTTCCCAATTCCGTAAAAAAAATTTTGCATTCTTCTGACAGTAAGACAATATTATCTTCAAAGTTCCTAAAAAACATTTATAGAGCTACTCTTAAATATCAATATAGTGTGGATTTACCCGGGTTTCTATGTCGCCTATTATGAAAGATTATAAACAGTTTACCATCGAAATAGATATGTTTTTGTCAAAGAATTACACGAATTAGGTAGTACTTATATTCTGGAAAAAAATAAACATCTAGCCCATTAGATCGACTACACATAATGAATCTTTGTTCCAGTAATACGTGTCATAACACCTAAGGGCATAGAGGGGTTCCATTTGGACCCTAAATTTTGTTTTTCCCGCGAAACCCAAAAACGCAACACAATGAAGCTGTTTTTGTAATTGTCAGGGTAGGGGTTGTGCATGTTTTGGTGCAAACAAAATCCAACTTTGTCACGTCGTTTTTGAGATAATTAGCATAAACTGGTAAAATGACGGCGCTGTTCAATATTTGTTTTATCCACAAAAATCACAACCGAATAACTGTTTTCCAATTTCAGCAGTGTATTATCTTCTGCTTCTATGAGCCACATTTATCAAAAAATTCAACCAGGAATGAAGTTTTAAAACTTTTTGGCCGAAATGTTATTTTCGAAAATTGCAATCCGTTTTTTCTGCCGCCATTTTGAAACTGAACGACCAATTTTCAATTTGTGTTCGTGTTTCCGAGTTGTGCTGACACAGTTTACACCTGGCCAAAATTTGACTGGGAACATGGTTTTAAGGGGGGGGGGGGTATCCTTGTGCACTAAAGGATTCAAAATTAAAATTAGTTTTCACAGGACCAAACCATTCTATACATTTCCATAGGCACCTTCATTTAAAAACACATACTTATTAAAATATATATATCGGAGAACATAACATTTTCAGCAATGAATAGAACTTACAGAACTTATAGAATCGTATAGTTTTCATTACTCAAACAGTACAAAAAATGTATTGCACTGTCAAAATACTGATATTTCGTTTCCATTCATTGAATTTGAATGTGAAGAGCTATTTTTAGATGTTTAATGATGTATGTGTACCGATCTTTTTAAAATTAATTTTCAATTATTTGCCTTCGTTACTATAACAACGCTTTGATTTTACACAACAACAATTGATGTAGTTTGTGACGTCTCTTGATAATAACATCAAGAAGTATGCGGTTTGGTTCGTCATTTCTGTATTAGATTTCAAAGACCATCCAAGATGATAATACTCAAGAATGAATGTTTTGATTGTGACCACTTACTCAATTCCTCACTTTTATATTAGCATTAATTATGTTTGACTACAATAAATTCATAATGGAATAGATAATACCTGAGAGCTATTTTATTTAAACATCACCTTTATTGATGGATATTTATTGGAAAAAAAAGTTTTGAATATGTAGTAAAGCGTTATTTCGAGACTAATTAGATAACATGTAAATGCTACCTTTATCAAAGAACTAAATCACATTAATGTCTGTAATTTTTGTGCCACATTAGCTTACTTAATTTTGTTCAAACTTTCTCTGAGATTGTGATACCAAGATATTTCTCATATTTTTTCTAGCAACGCAAGTGATTTTTTTTTTCTCTGCGGAATAATGTCCCGTTTAGTATATAAATATAAGTGTCTAAATGTATCTAATTAAGCCTTTTTTTACGGTAACCATTAAATTATATACACAGTGAAATATAGGCAACGGTAAAATACCCTTTTCATGAACAGTCAAATATAGGCAAATGTAAAATACATTTTTCTTAAACGGATGGATAGATTGAATTGAAATAGGAACCTAAAACATATTAAGTGTGATTTTTCATATGGCAATGAAAGGTATACCAATGAGAATATTAAACGACTTTGTCTGACTAATAAGTATATTGTATGATAGATTGGCTAAGTAACAAATTTACGGTAAAAATATGTTCAACATAAATCATTTGCATTTCCTTGATGAGCAGGACAAAATATATCAATTACAACACATACCCCTCAAACTGTTTTTGTTATATATACATCAGTAGATATTACTAACATTTAGCTTAGTAGTGGCCTACGAATTACCCTACAACATGCAATGCTTGTACCTGTTTCAGAGAGTGAGATAGACTTGCCCAGTGGTATAATTATGAGAGGGCAATGGTAACTTACTGTTAACTTGCTTAAAACTCGCTTATCGGTATATGATTATATCTATTTTACACGCTTTGATTTTACGGCAAAACTATTTGATGATAGAAACTGCTTTCTTTGTATTACAGCCCAAATATATTGAACTAATGGACGTTGTTTAGGATGTTGGTAAACAGTAACGTTGACAAGTAAAATTTGATAATAGTGTATATATATCCTACACGTAGACAATTTGTTACTGTTAAGGATATTTAACACTGCCTGTATTAATGTTTAACCTTATTTTGTGGGAGAGAGGCCATTAGCTAAGATTCTCAATTTATTGAAACAAATAGAAATGCATTTTGAATCCGTTCAATGCACGTCAAAATAGAAATCGCATATTCAAGTGACACACGTGGGAATAAGAGAGGAATAATACACAATTTTCTCAATTTAACAAGATAATGTAGTTGTCGATTTAACGAGATGATTTGTTGCCTTTGGCAGGATCGTAGTTACGATGCTGCAATAAACGTGTCATTATTATGACTTACATGATTATGTCGTGTCGGATATTGCACACATCTCGGTAAGTAGTTAATATATTGCTACTGCTTTGGTTCTACAAGTAGCATATGAAAAAAAAGATTACAACGCTTTAACATTTTCTTAAGGTGATATAAAACTACAGGCATAGCTACAGTACCCTTCCAAATAACTGACACAAATACATGTCTTTTATAAATTTGAAATAATGAAATCTTTAAAATAAATTACAAGAACAAAAAGTGGTCTTGAGAACAAAAAGAAAGAGTAATGTGGTTGTTTTATTGGCTAGGTGAGGAAAAATATTTGTCCTAGGAAAGGATTCCTGCAGTTAAGCAAACCCAACCGCAAATATGCCACGACATTTCTAAACATCGGAAAATCAGAAAAATCTGCCAAGATTATAGTGCACTTTCTTAATTAATAGTATCTTTAGTTTAATATTTGGTTTTGCTGACAATTTGACGCATCTTATGAAATTATTAAGATGGAATGTCAATTTACTTACAGATTGTGCCCATCTAAACATGACCTAATTTTACGATTTTTGACGTACATGAAAATAAAGCCTTACGATTATGCATAGTGATAAACTAGTGATTACGATTTAATAACCCAATTTAAATAGTCTCCGAACAAAAACATGTTTTTAAGATGCCATATACCGCGAGGGACCATTCTAAGATAACTACAACCTTTTTTTTCCCAGTAAATTGAGGGGTGTTGAAGGATTATTTTATGTTTTGCTTCCAAACATTTTCATGGCGCAGTAAAGACATTAATCACCTTCATATCACTTCTATTACAGATAAACTTTCCATACGACCATTCAACTTGAGTAGTGATGTGACCTTTGCCCAATTGTTGTCAAATCATTTGTGTTGTTGCACCCTACAAGTACATGAGAACATTGATCATATTCGGAGCTTTATGTCACACTTAACTAGATTACCTATCAAATCTGACAAAAAGCAACATAAGTTTCCAAATATTTTCCTCATAAATTGATCTTTACATAAAAAAATTGTAAAAATATATTCATACCAACTGTATGGGTAACAGGTATTAAGCTATTGTAAACGGTATGCATTAGGCACCGACTTTCTATAACAAATACAGTGGACAGGTTGCGTAAAGTTGATCAAAATCTATTTCCTTAACTATATCAAAAAGAGCACCACACACTGAATTTCAAAATCTTGTATTAGTATTTTGTTTTATTTACGTCGTTCAAAGAGTAATGTATCTTATTTCAGAATGATTAAAGCTGCATATCGAATTGACATTAAATCATCCTAATTAGATTTAAAACTGTCAATGTTAAACATAATTCAAATCCTATAATACAATTACAGAACTATATACTATACAGCATCAAGGGAACTCCCGAGGGAACTACCGTATGCAAACGAGTAGATCGTTAATGTAATTTGTTAAAATATTGTGATACAAGATTAGCCCAATTACTTTTGATGGGAGTTCTGGTGTTTACTATAGCTGTTGCATCTTAAGAACACACATGGGACCCTCATCTAATTTATTTCATTACAAAACAAACTTGTGTTTTTATTATGTGATGTGATTTCTGTATCTGGTTGGTTTAAATATGGTAAGATATATCGTCATGTTGAGATGTAATGACCTAATAAATGGGCTGACTCTTCTGCTTATTAAAAAAAGTATGGTATAAAACAACCACACTTTTGGCACGTACGTCAATTTCATTTTCACAGGGGGGGGGGTAACCCCTTAGGTGACGACGTAGTAGAAAATAGCTAAGTTGGACGAGGGTTAATTAAATTCTACGAACAGACTTACTTGTTAAAATAAATCCATTCAAAGGCGTAAAAAACTACCAACGTGCCTTAGGCGCGCGACAGCTTATATTATTACAGTTATAACAGTCTAGCCACGCTTTTAAAATAATAAAGTCAAAAGCTTTGATACAAAATTTCAGGCTACATCCGGGATGTGGGTATTCATCGTCACTTTCTGCTCCCCTTGTACATGTATCTTTTATTCTGAACGTAGTTGCTAGAGGCACCTTGGAAAATCCACAATAACTTTGTATTGTCCAATGTTGATATCTTGTGTCAGCATAGTTTGTTTGGGAATATGAAACATCTAAGATTAAAAGCTATAATAATAAGATATATAGTGTTAATCACATTCAACAATGGAAAATTATTATGCTGCATTTAAAGTCCAACCAATTTCATAACTTGTTGCAAAACTGCACTGCAAGCGCGAATGGGAGTCTTTGACAATAACTTTTTATTGTCCGATGTTGATATCTTGTTCTGATATACTTTGTTTGGGAATATAAAGAACATCTTATACTTAAAACTATAATTATAAGATATGTATATAATATTTTCATATTCAACTATGGTAAATAATTTTGTTGCGTCTAAAGTCCAACCAATTTTATCATTTGTTGCAAAACTTCACTGCAAGCGCGAATGTGAGTCTTTTACCAACCATCCTAATGCCTTTATTTGTATTTTGTTTTTAGTCTTGAACACAGAGATACATCTCTCATTCACATTACGTTGTACAACAGTGACACTTCACGCTTTTCGAATTTCAAGACGAAGATTTACATCGCTCAAAGGAAAAAAGAACTATATATAGAGAGAGATCCACTTGTTGTTATTAGCATTTGCTGAAGGTTCTCACCTCCGCAACCTTCTTAGAAAACCGATTCCTTGCTACTAATTGTACCGCAATAAAATTGTTTCACTCTATCAACGTATGCTATTATAGTCCTTCCAGTGATATTTTTAAATGTTCATGTCTGTTTGTATTAAAACATTTCTTCTTCAAGCCATTGCACTCTACATCGCCAATGTGCCTTATAAGCGCAGCAGCTCGGATTATTACAGTAATAACAAACGCAACCTTTTCATAGATGACGTTAATTTATTTGTGTAAATCATTCTTTTACAATTTTAAACAACCACTTAAAATAAAGTCAGGAATCACTTTCGTAATTCGTCGAAATAATGTTGAACGCCTTACTGAACTTAAGGAGGTTAGTTAATTATGCCATTAACAATAAGAACAACCATTAAAAATTTTTCCCTTGGGATGTGATATCAAAAATATAATCGAAGCGTCGAAACCTTGCCACTTATTAATTCATTTATGTTAAAACGTTTGTATCAAGTCACAACCATAAAATAACAGAAAATCAATGGTCTTCTTTCTACGCGAAACAACATTTGTTCGATATGTTTTAATTTCTGAATTTCCTAGGTACAATATACAAAACTAATACTGGATTGTATTTGACAAACAACACTTCCACAAAGTATCACATAGGGTTTCCTAAACTGTTATTGTTGGATATAATTTTCTGTTGACATGACAATTCGTCAACAGCTAATACTTACTAATATGTATGCTGAAATTAGTTCTAATTATCTAGTGTCGGTTTTTCAAATAACAAAGATACACAACCGTAAATGCTAGAGCTTCTTTTAAGAAGCTCTAATGAAGGAAAAAAAGAAAAACTACAAAAAGCATGGACTTATATTTTTAACTTTTTTCCTCATACGGTGTCCCTTCAAAATGACCAAAACGTGTGTAATTTAACGACCATGCTCAATCAAGCTGCATTTACTCAAAACAACTTAATGTTGTCGAAATTAATGATCATTGGTACACAAATCCCTGTTAATTTGATTTTTTTGCAGTCAATAGTTTAAAAATCTAGAAATACTTCGCTACCGGAATAAACAATAGCCAACAGCCCAGAACCGACAGACAATCGTCTGTTGAGTTTTGAGGCGGTCCCTTACTGTAGTTAAAAAAACCACTTTATATAGTTAAACAGAAAGCATTCATGGATTTGACATCTCTGTTCATTGAGGTAATAATACTTGATGAAGCGGTAAACTGAGTGGAGGGCTTGGCCCTAACAGGTATCGAATACATTAGGAGTCTTTATGAATAAGCCCTGATATTACATTTATACAATAAGAAACTTTTACTTCCTTAATTATTAACACAAAACCAAGCTGGAGGCTTAGTCATTTATAAAAACACCATTACAAAACACCAAGATCGATTCTTTAACAGTCACAAGTGTTATTATATTTTTCAAAACAGTGCTGCAGTAACCAAGAATATAAATGCATATTTACTTTCACAACGAACGACGACAATCTGCTTTGCGTGTTTGTTAAGCAAGACATTTTTTGATGTAACATTCCATCTTAAATGTATAAAGCTACCGTATGCAGATATTTCTATGACTTTTTTAACAGTAGTTTTATAATCATTGACAAATGTCTAGGGAAACATGGTTTTTTTTTTATAGCAATTGTATAAAATCTGCATGTGATTACGCGCATAATGTTCAGAAGTAGGTTGGAATATGAATAAAGAGTGTAAAATACCTTCTTATCTAGCACTACTTAACAATACTATACCCTACGTTTTCTGGTAGTATATTATAGAGTTTGCAGAGAAACTCAAGTACACACTGTCAGAATGCTATTACTGCGTTCCATTTAACATTACATGTACACAATCTTCGAATCATCTTCAATGCAAGTATTAATGTAAAGACAAATATGCATTCAAATAAAGTATGTCCTTTTTTTTCACAGGGGATTTGTTTCGAAAAAAGGGGGACAACCCTTCCCAGATTAGACGTATTACAAAGAAGACTTATAACGTGAATCTAGTCGAGCTTTTAAAATAATGATGTCAGGTGCTTTGGATGAAGGCTTAAGGCCATTGACGTATTATTATAAATTTAAATGTGGATATGAGCTTTCATTCTTTTTCCTATATACTTTCTTCTAATTCATGCCTTAAGAAACCCACAACAAGATTTTTGTGATCCTTCTTCTGCTAAAAAAATATTTTCCAGTGCCATCAGATCATACTCAGTTACAAGGATATTATTACTGTGTGGGTATTTTGAAACAATATCGACACCAAGTAACATCCCATTATTCTATGTACTAACGTAACATTATGACAATACATATTATAGAATTAACACACTTCAACTCTCAAGGAAAATGATCAAAGCCCGTAGATTGCCAACAAAAGTAGCTCAATACGATTAGCCCAATTTTAGTTTAGAGCTTATATGTTTTTAGCAGCTGAATGTGTGAAAATAAAACACAAGGGACCACTATCAAATTTATTATATTGATTAGTCTATGTTATGATTCGGGTAAGGTATGCTTTTCACGCTTGTTATGCAAGGCATTTGTAAGGTAAAATTTCAGCTGAAGTACAATTATTGAAGTTAAAAGATTTATACTGATGTCTGTGTATGACGTCAGGAAAAACTAGTATAATAACGTAATTTTTTCTAGTTCTTCGTCTCTGTAATATCACAATTCTCATATCAATGTTTTGTATAGTGATTCGAAAGCTGCTTTTTTCATTTTGAACTTTATTTTTTATATACTTTTTAAAAATAATAAATATTTGAATACAGTCCGTTTAAAGACGAGTATCAACATGGAAATCAGCACAAATTTGTCCCGCACAAGGTATGCCAAACAGTACGGTTTCAAATCATAACACTCTCTTAACCCTAACATTTTTGACCACCTCGGAAATGTTACAGTCAAAAATAACGGGTTTTCACCTGGATTCGAACCCGGGACCCCCTCGTTTCCCAATCTGATTATCACTATGTCAAGCTACTGATCAGGCGCTGCCATGGCAGCGATTTCGTGGTCATAGCTAACTCGAGTCTATGACGTATTTAGACTAAGGCGAAATTCTTAACTTTGTGGAATGTGATATTGTGAGATTCAGTTGGGTTAGGGTTAATAAAAACGTATGTATATACGCCCATCCTTAAACTAAAAGCGATGCCGTTACGTGAGCGATATGGTCTGTTTTTTAAAACAATTACCCTTATTTACTATATACATTTGTCCTTGTCTGTTTGTATATCTGCCGACTTTGTCACATTTTAAGAATACTTCGCTTTAAACTAATCATGTAGCAAACAAGGTTCATTAAACATTTTAATCCAATTACCGGATCAGATAATTTATAAATGTAAACGTAATAGAATAATACGTAGGAAGATGAGGTAATTCTCTCTTAAAATAGACATTGACACGCAAATTGTATTTGTTTCAATTGAGTAAATCTGGCTAATTTTGTATAAGTTTGCTAGAGCCCAATAACATGTCATATCAGTGTTGTTATACAAAATCCAGAATAAAGTATCTGACTTTTTTAAAGTTATTAGATTCAACCAAACCAATTTCAAGTTATCTGTATTTTTTCATAATTGATCCACAGCTTTGCTTACAGGTCTTCATAAATAAGATAAAATAAAATTGTACCATTGAATCAATCGCGATCTACATGTATCAACCATTCCATAAGGCATGATTTATCCCTAGCAGTAATTTGAAAAAAAAAAGACTATTCAATGTTTCCTATTTTTCATTTAAATTTCAGAATAAATACATCAAGAAGCTGGGCTTAAACTTTCTCTGACCATAACAATATGTAGCTCTGTAACAGTTCTACAAGATTAGTCTTCTTCATCTATAAAATCCTAATTTCAAAAATAAAACATAGACCTTCAGTTGCAAGTAATGGAATTTTACTTAATTATGCCCATGCCAAATTCGTGTAAAGAAATAAAAATCACATATTTTACTGAAATGAAACCTATGATTTGCTTATTGTTTAAAGATTTTAAAGTGAAATGATTTTGTTCAAGGCCTTGTTCTTTTAAGAACAAATTCATGAATTCATGATACATTCGGACGGCTTTGACGCAAGAACCATGACGAAATGTATTTTAAGTCATGGCGCAAAAATATTAGATGAAACGCATAACTACCTCCTTTGTAGTAGTCTTTATAATGATAGAGACCATGACGCAATTTGTCTGCATTTTTCAATACACTAAAATACTACGTCTATCTTTGAATCATGACTCAATATTTGTCTGCATCGTGATGCAAGACAATTGCGTCAAACCCTCTCGTATGACTCAACAGCTTTCATCATGAATTGGGAACCGTGACTTACTTAAAATGGAGAAACAATGCATTTTTCTTGTTCAGGTGCTTTATGATACAACCTGTATTAGGACGTGTTATTAAAAACAAATAACTGCATCCAACATCAGAAATTCCGTGTTATATTTAGAAGAGATACAAATCATAGTCAGCTTGATGGTATTACTCCACGACGACATGTTTTCACCAGAGGCAAATGATTACCACCTATAATTGACAGTTAGTATTGCTCGTTACCTTCCATATGACTCTACTTGCTTCCCATACCCTAAGGTTAAGGTCTGTACAGTTTATTACATTACAAATAGCGATTTCTTTCTTTATATAAAACAAGTGGATTTTGATTTTCGTAGGTAGTCATACGAAAACACCAGGGAGCGTACTCACATTGGCATATAGTACACGCAAAGTATTCTTTGTACATGTATGCGTGTCTTCCTTTTGGATTTTTTTTTCAAATATCGGTTCATAGCGATGAGGTGGTTTTCGTTGCCGGGCGCACCTAATTTTGGAAAATCGGGTGAATTTTTTGAAATATGTTAAAATAGTACCTTATTTTAGGCGATATTTTGTCAAAGTTGAAATAGCGATGGGTAGGGTTTTGAGTTAAAAACGAGATGGGTCATATTTTCAAAGACATACACGTACACCAAGATTTTAAAGACCACCACTAGGGCAAAGCTACATTCAATTAAAATGACTGACGGTCATATCATTATAAAGAAAACAAGGTTTTTATGTTTTATGAAAGGGATAACGAGCTATCAGAACAACTTGTGTCTATTTGGAGAGTTGTGTCTAAGATAGATTACAGTCAAGTTAGCTCAATCGGTAAGGCGCTCGCTTGCGGTGCAGAAGGTCCCGAGTTCGAACCCCGTCGGTGCCAAAAGTTGAGTGTGCTTGAAATTCCCCTGGACAAGGAACTAACTGCTAATTGTCTCGTGGAAACCCGTACGAAACTCGGGGAGCTGACCCGGGCAGCGATGGTGCATATGTGGGCTGATCAAGGTTCAGCGCCCCAAGAGGTTGTCGCAGAACCTGAAATGATGCTTGGTGTGGAATGGAGCTTACTTGGGCCACAGTGGTCAGCGAACACCTGTAAAGTGTGCAGAGGCCGAGTGGTATTACAAATCTGGGAGGCATAGCGCACTATAAATCCCCAGTATTTATTTATTTATTTTACGTTGTGATCACAGCACAACATATTATCTACGTTCTCATTAGCAGATAGTTATCCAGACTTCATTTAAAAATATGAAATGGATACTAGCCGTAAGCTACTTTGGACAAGGAGTATCGTTTCCTTTGTTAGGTTAGTTAATATTACATGAAAAATGTTTCAGATATTGTTAAAATCTGTTTCTTAATAAAGGTAAGAATCGTGTGTCTTAATCTAACTCATTTGAATGCACCGGATACTGTACAATTGAATTCAGATGGATTAAAATGACAAACTGTTACCTCTAACATTTCGCGAAATCACTTAACATGCGAAAAAAAGGAAAATAAATAAAACAAAAATATTGCTCAAACATTGTTTGAGCACAAATCAGACTGTCACGAAAATTGCATCTTCCTGTACAATATTCAAGCATAAACGGTCTAAAGTAATAGACCGTCTAAGATTCAAGCACAAAATGTAATGTTTCGGCCTCGAGTGGGAGAGGGGTCGTTTGTTTGGAAAGGAATTAGCTTTGCTGATAACAGTCGGACATTTCAGTGCTTCAATATTTAAGGGGCCTATTTGTGACGCAAGACCAAATGTCTCTCTACTGCTGACCATAATATATGATTAATGAATAAGTCAGATTATAAACTATAACGATCTATTAAAATGTTTACAATGGTAAGTTTAAATAAATAATTCACTTTAATTCATTTATCTCTTTCACACTATAACAACGAAGATTTTCTTTCCTTTCCTTTTTTTTCTTTAGATAAAAATACAACTCTGCCATGAAAGAAGCAGATGATAAGGATTATTTAAAGTGCATTTTCATGCGCATGTCAAAATGCACTGATCGTTGTTCCAGTTTTCTGTCAATGTAATGTAAATGTTTGAAGTAGTCTATTTTGGTCGAAAATCACTTTATACTTCAGTGGCATCTACGTCGTACCTATTTCCTAATATCTAAGAAACCAAAGTAAACATAGCAAATACATGCTATTTCGTCCAAATGTATTTTAACGTAATTGCTTTTAACGCCAGCTTCAACTTTAAAGATTAACTTTTACTACAGTCTAATATAAATCAAATTTTGAATACACAACTCAGCCGAATATACCTTGAATGAAAGATTCATTCGTAGTTCGTTATTATTTATTTATTTGTTTGTTTATTTATTTATTTATTTGTTTAT
>JXSR01S019498.1:0-30796 GCA_000969725.1 Ophiothrix spiculata | reverse complement strand
AGTGATTCATTTTACTCCCAAATTCCAATATTTTTTTTTTCGGCGAAACCGGAAAATGCAAGAACCTAGGGATTCAGATGTAGTGTTATGGTATGATAGTGTATCACTGCATTTTTATATAAATTCACAGTAATTTGATGACCCCTGAATATATGGTATATTCTTACAGAGACAAACTGTTAAGAACAACAATTTTATATTTTATTATTATACTACTACACACATTAGAAACTATAAAACGGCGACATATTACTGGCAGTTTATACCACTAGTATTCACCAAATTCTCTAAGCCAACTAACTTGGTAAATAAATATATGCAATGACGTAAAAATAAACATACATGCTCCAGGCAGACGGTAATCAAGGTTATGACAGTAATAACAGTCTAGTCACGCTCTTAATATAATTATGTGAAAAGTTTTGGACCAATTCTTCAGGCCACAGACGCCATAGATGCTCTATTATATGGGCAGTCATTTTCATTTTCCTAATCCATTTAGCACTTATAGCCTTCCATTGAATTAAAATATAAAATACGCTTTGGACAATTAATAATAATTTGCTGTTGTCTAAAGTGAATGTCTCTGACTGATACTTTTGAAAATAATACACAACGCTTGAACTATTAAATACTTACATCAAATCCGGTGTGAAAGGAATCTAATGTGGCGTTCTAATTTTTTATAACTGAAATCATCCAATCTTATTCCAATTTCACATACTTACAATCGAGATACGTATTATGGGATTACAAATGATAACTTTTTTAATGTCAGCAACAACATTACATTTCGGTGAATTTTTGTCTGGTTCAATTGTATGAGTATTGGTCATAAAGCAGGGTTGTTTCTGAATGTAATGAAAATGAGTCACCTTAGCAAATGTATCATATCTGTCTTTTTCAGCATACATAAAGGATAGCATGCACATAATAAATTTATAAACCTTGATAAGGTTGAGTAAGCGGATCAAGGACAAATCTCTATATAACCTTATTCAAGGGGGACTTACAAAATGTTGAAGTTGGACCATCAAATTTAAAATCCTTATATTTGACAAAGCATGACTTTTGTTCTACACTTTACATACTTTTTGACTATCTGTTAAACCTAAGGAAATTACACGCAAAGATTGTAAGGGTTTGTTTTCTTGGATACCCTGTAAACGATTTACTGTATAGATGCTACTAATTTTTCCAATTTCGTAAAGACGGATTTTTGCATTTTTCTGACATTAGGACAATATTATTTCCAAAGTTCCTAAGGAAGATGTATCGAGCAACTCTAAAATATCAATGTAGTATGGATTTACCTGGTTTTCTATGTTTCAAAATATTGTCGCCTTGAGTTTTGAAAAATTGAACTTTCAGTTTATCATCGAAATAGATATGTTTGTGTCAAAAAATGGTACGTATTGTACATACATTAAAAGTATATTCTTCAAAAACAAACACCTAGACCATAGATCGACTACACATAACGAAGGAGTTGCAGTAATACGCGTCTCGAGATAATTGGGTCTCTATTTGGTGTTCTATTTGTAACTAAAAATTGTATTTCTTGAACTATTTTTCTGTTTTTAACCACATTTTGAGATTTGAGAACTTTATTTAAAATGGAAGACCAGTACAACAACAAATTGTTCTTCATCCTTTTAAAACAAAACAGAGAATATAAAGTGAAGGTTTTTTTTTGTGTCACTCTTGTGAAATAGATTTATCAAATTAATAATTTAAATTATTTTTTGCAGGACCAAATCTTTCCATTAATTTCACTTTGCACCGTGACCATTATTCAAAAATGCCATTAAAATATATATCGGAGAACATAATATTTTTTCATTAATGAACAGAACTTATAATAGAATCGTATATTTTTCATTGCTCAAACAGTACACAAATATATTGCACTGTCAAAATACTGATATTTCGTTTCTATTTATTGCATTTGGATGTGAGGAGCTATTTTTAGATGTCTAATGATGTATGTCTACCGGTTAGTTTGTAAGATATTGTTTTTTATTAATTTTTACTTGTTTGCCTTCGTTACTATAACAACATGTAAATGCTACCTTTATCAAAGAACTAAATCACATTAATGCCTGGAATTTTATGTACCACATTAGCTTACTAAATTAAAGGGGATAGTCGGACTGAGTCATCATTTTTCAAACTTTTTTTGAGATTGTGGTACCAAGATATTTCTCATGTTTTTCTAATAACGCAAGTGAATAAATTTTTCTGTCCCGTTTAGTAGATATAAGTGTCTAAATAAGTCTAATTAAGCCTTTTTACGGCAACCATAACATTATATACACAGTGAAATACAGGTAACTGTAAAATACCCTTTTCATTTTAGGATGTTAGTAAACACTCACGTTGACAAGTAAAATTTGATCATAGTGTATATAGATCCTACCCGCAGACAACTTGTTACTGTAAAGGATATTTAACACTACCTGTATTTATGTTCAACCTTATTTTGTGTGGGAGAGGCCATTAGCTAACATTCTCAATGTATTGAAACAAATAGAAATACGTTTTGAACCCGTTCAATCCATGTCAAAACATAAATTGCATATACAGTTTAAACACATGGGAATGAGTGAGGAATTCTACACAATTTGCTCGATGTAACAAGACAATGTAGTTGTTGATTTAACGAGATGATTTGTTGCCTTTGGCAGGGGCGTAGGTTACGAAGCTGCAATAAACGTGTTATTATTATGAATTACATGATTATGTCGTGTCGGATATTGCACATATCACGGTAAGTAGTTAATATAATGGTACTGCTTTGGTTTTACAAGTAGCATATGAAAAAAAACATATTACAACGCTTTTACATTTTCTTAAGGTGATATAAAACTACAGGCATAGTAACAGTACCCTTTCAAATAACTAACACAAATACGTGTCTTAAATTGAAATAATAAAATCTGTGAAATAAATAACTAGAAGAAAAAGTGGTCTTGAGAACAAAGGAAAGGGTAATGTGGTTGTTTTACTTGCTAAGGGAGGAGTAATATATGTCCTAGGAAAGGATTCACGCAGTTAAACAAAAACCCACCGCAAATATGCCTCTAAATAACTAAACATCGGACAATCGGAAAGATCTGTCAAGATTATAGTGCACTTCCTTAACACTTAAGTGCATAAGGTGTTTTAGAATCCCGTTAGTGCAGAAGGAGGGGGTCCAAATGGACCTCACCCCCCCCCCCCCTAACAACCATGTTCCAAGTCAAATTGTCCTCTGAAAGTTTGCCAGGTGTAGAATGTGTCAGCACAACTCGGAAAACACAAAAACAAATTGAAAATCGGTCGTTCAGTTTCTAAATGGCGGCCGAAAAACGGATTTCAATTTTCGAAAATAAAATTCTTGAGTTTTTGCGCTTCGCGCGAAAATCAAAATCCAGGGTCCATACGGACTCCCCCACCCCTTATGCACTGAAGTGTTAAATAATAGTATATTTTTTTGAATATTCGGTTTTGTTGACAATTTGACGCATCTTATGGAAAAAGAACATTCAGGCTGTTTACATACACATTTGAAAGATATTTTCTTATCATAGTTGACAATTGCCTATAATGCTATTTTCTTCTATATGAGCTTTGATTTTGCAGTTTTGTTTCGACTACTGTCCTTTTTTTATGATGGATTTTAATTAAAGTTTGTGCCCATCTTAACATCTGCCCATCTGCCCATTTTTTCTGATTTTCTTTGTTTGCATTTTTCAACTTTATTGTGTTATTGTTCTTGCTGCTTTGTATCTCTTTGAAAAAGCAGGATAAATTTGGTTAAGTTAAGTTAAGTTAAACATAACAGATATATCACAACTTTTGACGTACGTGAAAAACAAAGCCTTAAGATTTTGCATAGTCATAAACTAATGATTTCGTTTCTATAACCAAATTTAAATGGCCAAATATAAAAGGTTTTTAAGATGTCATATACCGCCAGGGACCACACTACATTCACCACAACCCTATTTGTAAATTGAGTGATGTGGGGGTAGGGTAAGCCTTCAAAGTATGTGGGTAGGGGGGGGGGGGGGGTTAACCACCCCCCATATAAACAAATCGCCATTTTGACAAATATCTGCATGCTAACAAGCTTAAACTTACAGAACATGTTAGAACTACCATTTCCTTCATTCATTAGCAAAAAACCTGAAGAAAATCCTATATTTAGTACTTTTATAGCGCTTTTTGTATGTTTTTCAATTTTCGCCAAAACTCAGATTTTGACGATATTTTCCGACCTAAAGTTCTTTATGCCGGCATATTTACGTAACGCCTGGACCAATTATCATGATTTTCAATAGAAAGAGGAGACCCTACCCTATACTATGGTTTTAAACAACTACTGTTTTGGCACGTCAATTGTATTTTCACCGGGGGGGGGTACCCCACCCCCTTATTTGACGACGTAGTAGAAAATACGTTAGGTGGACGAGGGTTAAAGGATCTTTTTATGTTTTGCTTCCGGGCATTTTTATGGCGCATTAATCACCTGCTTATCATTCTATAACAGATTAACATTCCATATGACCACTCAACTTGAGTAGTGATGTGACCTTTGCCCAATCGTTGTCGAATCATTTGTGTTGTTGCCCCCTACCAGTACATGAGGAAAATTATCATATTCGGAGTTTAATGTCACACTTAACTAGATTACCTATCAAGTCTGACAAAAAGCAACATAAGTTCCCAAATATTGTCTACATCAAATTGATCTTTACATAAAAAAGACGTAAAAATATATTTAGACAAACTGTATGGGCAAAAGTGTATTGAACTGCTGTAAACGATGTGCATTAGGTACAGGCTTCCTCTAACAAAACAGTGGACAAGATGCGTACAGACAAGTTGATCAAAATATATATATCCAAAACAATATCACAAAGAACATCACACGCTTAATTTCAAAATCTCATATTAGCATTTTGTTTTATTTACGCCGTTCAAAGAGTAGTATATCTTATTTCAGAATGATTAAATCTGCATATCGAAGTGACATTAAATTATCCTAATTAGATTTAAAACGTTCAATGTTAAACATCATGATTCAAATTCTATGATACAATTACAGAAATATACACTATACAGCATCAAGGAAACTCCCGAGGGAACTACCGTATGCAAACGAGTAGATCGTTAATGTAATTTGTTAAAATATTTTGATACAAGATTAGCCCATCGAGATATCATAGAAGGAGAGAGCACCATTAATCTAATCCGATTTCTCCTTTGTTAGTTGAATAGGAATGGCACTTCACATTCACGTTTGATGTATATGATGGTTATCCGACAACTCACAATGTTATGTGATTTTACAGAGTTCTAGGAATGAACTTTACATGACCCAAACCGGAAGTTTGTTTTGAAACTAATTTTTCTTCATTATTGTGTAAAGTGACATTTTGAAACCTTACTATCAAATATGGTACAACATCAACACTTTGCTAATCATGACCAAAAGTGACTCAAACATAATTTGGAATGAAAATCAATGATTTTGTGCAGATGTAATTTTTACAAGGCAACATTTTGACATGAGTTTAATACCACTAAGATAATCTGGCGGGAGTCGGCGGGACTTAATTTTTTAAATACAGATACTGGAGGTATTTTGCCCTACGTACATGTTATTTTCGTCTTTGGCCAAACTCTGCCATCTAGAATATAGGCCTAGTAAAAGGACAGGAAGTAAAAAGATTTTGTCGTTAGGGAATGGCCAATACCTTTAAAAGAGAGGGCTATACAATTCATTTTTGTGCAGTCAATATTTTGAATTGTTTTCACTTTTAAATCTGGCTCTAATTTAAAATGATGGATCCCTCACCGATAAAGGGTAATTGCCAGCCTTGTCAAGGATGACGTTCCGCACATTAAGTATCATGTCATCCTGCTATTATTTCCATTGTGTTGGGAGTGCGAGTCTTCAATTAGATACAATTTGTTTTCAATAGGACATCCACTACATACGATTAAAGACAATCACTTATAACGGACATTGGACAAAAGAATTGGTCAAATTCTCCCTCCTTCTATGATATCTCGATGATTAGCCCAATTACTTTTGATGGGAGTTCCTTTGTTTACTACAGCTGTTGCATGTTAAGAACACAAATGGGACCCTCATCCAATTCATGTCATTACAAAACAAACTTTTGTTTTATTATATGATGTGTCAGCAGTGTTTTGGTTGCATTTCTGTTTATGGTTGTTTTTAATATGGTAAGATCTATCGTCCTGTTGAGATGTGATGAGCAAACATGTACCGTAATCCGGGGTGACTTTGAACGGCGGGGTGACTTTGAACACTTTGAGTTTGTCATATTAATCAGCCATTATCTCACTTATCCTTAATGAAATAATTTTGTTAATTAATGATTAAAAAGAGGATAATATAAGCAATGTTATATCTTAAAGACCCTTCCGTAGATGTTGCCAGTTGTTTGTTATAGCCTTAGAAATGTGTTGCCAAAATTAAAGCAATTTTCATAGGTTGGAAAATCTGGTCCAATAAAGTTAAAATTAATATGGTTGGATCAGGAATTAAATAGGTTACAATAATAAACGACAATTTTTTTGTAAATTTCTTTCTTATTCTCTATATTGAGAAAAAAATGATCCCGGGGTGACTTTGAACACCTATATCTCCCATATAAACACATGCATTTAGCAGGGTAATCAGTACCTTTCATTGTTCTACAAATTACAGGGTGAGCGCCTTCTGTATACAAAATGTATAGAAAAAGCGTCCAGAAATTTGCGACTTCCGTGATTAAAATCACCATAACTTCGGAACCGAATGTCCGTTTGAACTCAAATAAAAAGCATTATAAATAAAATATGGCTAGAGTAGTCTTCCTGTATACAAAATGTATAGAAAAAGCGTCCAGAAATTTGCGACTTCCGTGATTAAAATCACCATAACTTCGGACCCGAATGTCCGTTTGAACTCAAATAAAAAGCATTATAAATAAAATATGGCTAGAGTAGTCTTCCTCTATTACTGATCCTGTATATAAACATAAAACAACGGAAATTCCGAATATTGAGACATATGCATTGTATATGAGAATATTTTCATATTCTTGTATATAATGCGTACATCTTAATATTTGAATAGTATATATACATATTAGTTAAATAAATCACAAACAGCAACAAAGTGCATTTGAAACCAAAAAAGTTTCCAGCATGTTTTTTCAAGCTAATATAATATTTGGGTTTTTTTTTTAACATTTTGGTATCTGTACTACGGTATTGTGTAATGTTATATCTTTATATTAGAGACGTCATGCTTGAAGGAGAAAAGAACGATTTTAGATGCAATAAAAGTCAAATATGCATTCAATTAAAGTATGCCCTCTCTTTCATATTTTATTAATGTGTCCCGTCATATCTAAAGACACCTTAAGGTCTGCATAGTAAATTACGAGATACAGGCCATTGCAGCTGAGCATAAGCATAGTCAAAAATATGTTTTAAAAAATCGAGATAAAATCCTTTCCAAATTCAAGTTTAACCAGTACAGAAACTTTAAACTCGAATTCCTTAGAACTATATTTTTTTCTGAATCAGCATGATGCTTGTTACCAATTTGGATGTAACTTTGCTACTGAACATCCAATAACCAAAAGCAATGTGTCATTTTAAAGCTGAAAATATAGTATTTTATAGTAGACCAAAAAATCAATTTTCATTTTGGGACCCTTAAGGTACCTTTTGACATGACGGGACACAACTACAGTCATACTACTCATGATTTTTGAGATCTAGAAGTACATTAATAAGTCATAATAACGAACTGTAATCATTTACCTACCAAGTTGTAGACAACATCTTTTTTTCACAGGGGGTTTGTTTCGGAAAAATAGGGGGACAACCCTTCCCCAGATAGACGTGTTACAAAGAAGGCTTATTACCGTTATAACAGTCTAGTCAATATTTTAAAATAATGATGTCAGGAGCTTTGGGTGAAGGCTATTGACGTATTATAAATTTAAATGTGGATATTAGCTTTCTTTATATTTTTTCCTATATACTTCCTTCCAATTTATGCCTTAAGAAACCAACAACAAGACTTTTGTGATGTAATCCTTTTCTGCTTAAAATTTATATTGGAAAAAAACATGAAACCTCTATGACTTCCCGTGCCATCAGATCATACTTAGTTACTAACATTTTTCATTATTGTAACAAAAAAGTTTACGAATTTTGCGCTTGCACATCAAAAATCATAACAATTTAAACAGTGAATCACGTCGAAATGAACTCATTTTACGCCATTTTTCAATGTTTTGAGATTTTCTTCTAAATAGACTCAGTGGCAGATATTTCATGTTTCAAACGTTTTGGATATAAAAATAGCCCTTATATTATAAGCAAGCATAGTGTGTACTACTGTAACAGTATTCATGTTATGTGTGTAAATGCACCGTGATGCGTGGAAATATAAACTTTTTTTTTTCTAAATTCAAAAGGTTATCTTCTTACCATCCCCCCCCCACCCAGCACTCACACACAACGTCATCCAGTGGCACCGCTTATCATGCACCTATACAAATCGGGGCGCCCACACATAGGCGGGAAAAATAAGAAAAACATTTGGTCTACCCGGTTATAATTCCTTTAACAATGTTCACACAAAAAATATCTGCCACTGAGTCTTACATCAAGTTAGAAAACAATAAAAAAAATTAAAAATGTTTTCAAACGAGTTGACTTTGACGTGATTCACTGGTTTTACGTTAAAATTACACAATTTGCTCAAAAAGTAGGAATTTTACATCTTTAAAAATACTAAGAACGTCTTTTTTTACGAAAGAGGCTAGGGTTAAAAGTTATTGAGGTGTACCATTCTACTAATTTTTGGAGTTGTCCCCCTGCAAAAACATATTTGCCCTGGGGGAAACCCTTGATGAAAATATCTGTCTACGCCACTGATATTCTGCAAGTTTTGCGCCTATTTATACTTGCCAGAATAACAAGTTAACATACACAAGGAATATAGTGCCCGGGTGGGCTACTCGGATACAAACCTGTAATCATTCGCGTGAAAGAAAACGCGGATTTAGGGTATTTTTTGACAGCAAAACAAGGATCCGCGCAGATCCTTGTATAGGGTATCAAAACGGACCATTTTCAGACTTTTAGGGTGCTTATTTCCACTGCAATCCTCACTTTGGGTATACAAAAGAGATGCCACTTTTAGAAATTCCAAATTCTATATTGCTTTTACTAGGGTGTTATTTTGTCCGATTCCTTGTTTACGGTTTATTTTACTTCTGCGTCCTTGCTAAGGGTATATTTTTACGTAAACGTCCTTGCTTAGGGTATATTTTTACGTCTAAAATCCTCGTTTAGGGTATATTTTGACAGCCTCAGTAATCCTTGCTTAGGGTGATTTTGAAAAGTCAATTCAGTGTCCAAATCAAATAAGTAATAATTAGACGTGCTTGAAAAAACAAACCTGAAACCATGGTTTAATTACATTACTTGGAAGCTAGTAGTGTGAATCGTGCTGTGCTTCGAAATGTAAAAATGACACGTGCTAAAAGCACGGTTCAAGTACCAACAAATGCAGCGGAATCTATTTATCTTCCCATGATTAAAATATGTTTTGATTCGCATTTGTAAGGGGTTTTTTTCCTGTCAAGGGTATTAATACTGGGCAAGACATACAAACGACTGACGTGGGTATTTTGCAAACAATATCAACACCAAGTAACATCCCATTAATCCAAATACTAACGTAACACTAGGCAAAAAAAAATTGTTGTGTTGCCCTCACAGGCCAAAAAACGGTCGGATTTATTTTTTTTTCCTTTTTTTTTTTTTTTTTTTTTATTATTAATGCATGAATGTAAGAATGACGTCCAGATCAATGGTACAATGCAAAATATGTGAGGTGAGAAGTGTTTTTTGTGCGAAATATATTCATGAAAATTTGACAAATAAATGATTCAAAAAATAAAAAATAAAAATTGTTGTTTGCTGATATTAAAACTCGTAACTAAAAAGGTAGTACACCTTCCGGTTCCATTTATTTCATTCCAATTCAAGAATTTTGAATTTTGCCAATTAACATACAAAAAAGAATGTGATGACTTCTGATCGCTGACCTTAGCTCTGCACAGAGAGTGCTAGACTTTATCGTTTCTGCACGCATACTAGAAGTTTCGCGATCGAGGATTTCAAGTATTACAAGAGACTAGCGAAAAACCAACCTATTTGCAGTATCGTACTACGAATAAGAGGCAGCTCGTCTGCTATTCGCAGTACTGCAGATACTGCAAATTTTTATTTAGGTAGGTGGCTTCGGCATCTTCTTATTCACAGTCCGATACTGCGAATTTATTCGATACTGCGAATAGAGTCTTCCAAAACAAAAACATGTCCGTCGAGTCGCCGAAGTATTCACTGCATTTTCAAGGCGAAAAACACGTAAATATCAACAAAATTACAACAAATGTGTACAAAATAAAAAATAAAAATAAAAATGCCGGTCGTAGAATTTCGAAATTTACGACCGGGCGGGTGAGGGCAACACATCAATTTTTTTTTACGCCTTATGCAAATACATTTTATAGAATTAACACACTTTAACACCTAAGGAAAAGTATAAAAGCCCGTAGATTGTCAACAAAAGTAGCTACAATCCGATTAGCCCAATTTTTGAAGAGATCTTTAATGTTTCAGCAGCTGAATGTGTGGAAAGAAAACACAAGGGACCACTATCCAATTTATTATATTGATTAGTCTATGTTATGATTTGGGGTAAGATAAGCTTTTCACGCTTGTTATGCAAGACATTTTTAAAGTAAAATTTCAGCTGAAGTGAAATTATTGAAGTTAAAAGATTTATACTGATTTCTGTGTATGACGTCAGGAAAAACTAGTGTAATAACGTGATTTTTTCTAGTTCTTCGTCTCTAATATCACAATTCTCATATCAATGTTTTGTATAGTGATTTGAAAGCTGCTTGTTTCATTTTGAACTTTATTTTTTATATATTTTTTAAAAATAATAAAAAGACGAGTATCAACATGGAAATCAGCACAAATTTGTCCCGAGGGTTAAAAAACCGTATGTATATACGCCCATCCTTAAACTAAAAACGATGCCGTTACGTGAGCGATATGGTCTGTTTTTTTAAAACAATTACCCTTATTTACTATATACATTTGTCCTTGTCTGTCTGTATGTCTGCCGACTCTGTCACATTTTAAGAATACTTCGCTTTAAACTAATCATGTAGCAAACAAGGTTCATTAAACATTTTAATCCAATTATTGGATCAGATAATTTATAAATGTAAACGTAATAGAATAATACGTAGGAAGATGAGGTAATTCTTAAAATAGAGATTGATACGCAAATTGTATTTGTTTTTATTGAGTAAATCTGACTGTCTAATTTTGTATAAATTTACTAGAGCCAATAACATGTCATATCACTGTTGTAATACAAAATCAAGAATAAAGTATCTGACTTTTTAAAAATTCAACCAAACCAATTTCAAGTTATTTTTTCATAATTGATCCACAGCTTGGCTTACATGTCTTCATAAATGAAATAAAATAAAATTGTACCATTGAATCAATCATGATCTACATGTATGAACAATTCCACGAGGCATGATTTATCCCTAACAGTAATTTGATAAAAAAAACATGTAGTCAGTGTTTCCGAATAGGTTTATGTTTCCGAATAAACACACATAGAAGCTTGGCTTCATCAACTTTCTCTGCACCACAAAATGTCCTGTCTAGCTCATTAACAGTTCTAGTTCTGTTTCTACAAGATCAGTCGTCTTAATCGTTAATAATCCAATGATTGGTATTCTACAGGTCGCTATAAAATGCTAATTTCAAAAATAAAACAGACCTTCGGTTGCAAGTACTGGAATTTTAATTAAGCATATGACTAATTCGTGTAAAGAAATAAAAATCATAGATTTTACTTAAATGAAACCTATGATTTGCTTTTTTATTATTTAAAAGATTTTAAGGCGGAATTATTTTGTTCAATTTTTGAATGCGTCATTTTACTTCAAACGGAGAGACAATGCAATGTACTTGTTTAGGATAAACACCACCAATGGCTTTTCTTATTTTCTAAATGTAAATTCCTTCAATTTGACCAGGATTTTCACATATTTCCTTTAAGTACCATACCAGAAATGACTTATTTCTCTTATACAGAAACTCAAATATCGCTAATTTGCTCCATTGAAATACATGGCGTTTTTGTCAAAATTGGCCAACTTTAGAAGCTCACTGTGGTTGTAATCGAAGTACACAAACAATATTTTATCACAGGTTTCCTAAGTGTTCTCCTAATAAACACACAAGGATCATCCGAAGATACCTATTTTTCGCTATCGGGGTATGACTACAGCGCGAAGTGTACTACTGTAAATTAGCAAATTTATCACTATCGTAGCTTAAAAAAAAAAAAGAATGACAAAAAAAGAAGAATTGTATCATAGAGAGTGACAAGTCAAAGAAAATGATTGGATCTGATTAATCGAAGGCGAGAATTCTACCACTAGACCAAGGCCTAGTAAGGCGAACATTTTCATTAGATTATTAGGAATTAAATTCTGTTAAATTCTATTATATTTAGGTAAATGATAATTTTTTACAAAATATGTGGGCTATTTAGAAAGAGTTTGAAGAAAAAAAATTGGGTTTGCCAATCGGGCGCAGAGGTTCATGGGCCGACGTTGATCTCTTCTCTTCTTTTTAGGTATCAAATATGAGCTTACCCTTTAAGGATCAAAGTGATCCAAAAATAAGGATCACAATTCTTGATCCGAAAAAAGGATCAAATATTTCTTTTAAAAAAGATCTGCCTAAAAATATCTCACTGAAGTGACCCTAGCAGGGTATCTCATTGAAGTGACCCTAGCAGGGTTTGAACCCACGCCGCACGTACACCATGTAATTACGAGACCATCGCTCTTACTACTCGGCCACGGAACAGGCAGCTGTCAAGTGTGGTGAAATCATCGTGTTTATACCATTGTATACATTCCCGGCTATGTAGTGGATATGGGGTGTACTCCAATATGAGACAAAATATCACGTTAGATCCAAACGCGGTATCAAATATGAGCTCATCCTTCGGTATCAAAGTAATCCAGAAATACGGATCAAAACTTTATAAATAAAATGATCCTAAAACCGGATCAAAAATGATCCTGGTGAATTTGATCCATTTGTATATATTGATCCGAAAAAAAAAACGATCCACGTTGGATCAAAAGTGACCCTTAAAGGATCAAAATAAAATGATCCGGAAAACTACTCGTATATTTGATCCCGGCCTTCTAAGAGTGTATCTTCCTTTTGGGATGGTTTTTTTTTTACACCCTTGTTATACGGAGCGGTTTTCAAAAAAATATTACACGAAGGGCGATTGTTGCGAACCCCCTTTATTTTTATACCGAGTCCCCTGACTCCTGTATGTGGTACCAATGGATAGGTATCAACCCCTCTTTCTATTGATATCAAAATCAAGGTCATCTGTAAATGTATGACGTCACTGTGACGTCATAATTAACAAAATGTGAAAAATCGGCATTTGTACGGACAATATAAGTAAAAATCACAATGTTCTAAAAAATCGTAGGAATATCCAATTTGTATGCGTTTTTTGCTAAATATTGTAGACAATTACTAGTTTAACCTATGTACGAAGTTTGAAATGGATATCTGCTATAAAAATGACTAAAAAGTACATTTTTGGAATCACTGAGTTACACCAACCCCCCTGACCTCCTAACTCTAAGCGGAAAGGATGAACTTAGAGGTACATCAAGTCGCATTGCGCTGCGCGCGAGGAGTTTTTAGCGACAGGAAAATTGTATGTAGGGGGTACCCCCTCCCCTCCTTTGTAGAACTTGGGTTAATATTGGTGCATTATAGCGATGAGATGGTTTTCGTTGCCGGACGCACCTGGTGTATTTTTTGAAATTATGTTAAAACAGAACCTTATTTCAGGCGATATTTTGTCAAAGTTGAAATAGCGATGGGTAGGGTTTTGAGTCAAAAATAGGTTTAAAGATGGGTCATATTTTCAAAGTCCGGTAAAGACATACAAGTACACAAACTTTTAAAGACCATCCCTGGGGCAAAGCTACATTCAATTAACATGACTGTAATATCATTATAGAGAAAACAGGCTTTTATGTTTTATGAAACGGATTAAGAGCTATCAGAACAACTTCTGTCTATTTGGAGTGTTGTGTCACGTTGTGATCACAATACAAAACATTATCTACGTTCACATTAGCAGAAAGTTATCCAGACTTCATTAAAACAATGAAATGAAATGGATACTAGCCGTAAGCTATTTTGGACAAGGAATATCGTTCCTTTGTTATTTAATATTACATGAACATTTTTTTAGATATTGTTAAAATCGTGTTCTTAATAAAGGTAAGGATTGTGTATCTTGATCTAACACATCTGAATGCACCGGATACTGTACAATTGAACTGATAACTAGGATATATGATTATTATAATTGATCTATGATTCAAGCACAAAATGTAGTTTTTCGGCCCCGGGTGGGGGAGGGATTATTTGCTGGGACAGGAATAAGCATTGCTGATGACAATCGGACATTTCAGTGGTTCAAAAATTAAAAAAATTGACATTTTAAAGCGCGATATTTAAATCTCCCTCCAACAAGTTTTAACAATGTCTGTAGTATGTCTAATTTCCATAAATACTTAGAAATAATTATCTGTGTAAATCGAGAACATGGTCGCCTACACAAAATGTGTTGTTAACATGTTGTAAACCTAACAGGCATAACAAATGAGGTCTAAAACGTCTATACGTAGACTGAAACAAATGCATTTGGCAGCAGTTTAAATATAATTTTAGGCGCAATTTTGAATAAGACAACATCATTCATACAAAAAAACATATACTTACCTCCTTGCTATCATTATTTGAATATTGATATTTAACGCAATTAATATATGCCAGTAAAATATAATTTTGAGCTACAAAAATGTATGTTCCGATCATTTTTGACCTCATAGGTGCCACTTCGGATTTGTAACTTCTAGTTATTTCTATTGTAAACTTAAATATACTTAGTTTACAGACTGAAACATAATCAAACATTTGCAAATTAATGTCGCACACATGTACAAGAGTAAGATAATTGGCAGCCATTTTGAATCATGTCAAAAGTAAGATACAAACAGATCGATTTAAGATACAGCAAGATACATGCTGTATAATTTAGCAGTAGATTGACATTGACACAATACATAACATATAGTTGCTTTTCGTAGCCATGTTGGCAGCCATTGTGTAAATTATACCAGAAATATAGAATGTAAGCATAATAATATGATCACAGTTATGATATTTACCAAATATTTTTTTGACACCAATTTTGTTTTCATAATGGTTTAGCATATTCCATGTGCATTTGGCAGCCTTTTTGAAAAATGAACTTTTCCAATATTTCACAAAGGTTGATTTTGGTAAACTTTTTTGTAAATTATTTCTGACTCTATCATTCTTCACTAATTTCTATTTATTGGTTTTAACAATGCATGTGTTTATACATCATAACTTCCTTACACTTTGGCATATAATCCTATGTGCGCTTCAACCACCATCGACTCAACCACCCGATCCATCGTGTTCCCTTATTGTTTTTTTAAGTATAACTTCACTAATTAAAATCCTAGGAAGTTCAATTGTTATACATAAATACCAAACTTTCTTATTTTAGCAAAACATTATGTGTTCTACCATTTTAGGGTAATATGTAACAGATCCATGATATTTGAGGGACTTCTTTGTGACGCAAGGCCCAATGTATCTCTACTGCTGACCATAATTGATGATTTGTGTAAATTTAAAATGAATAAAGTCAGATTATAAACTATAATGATCCATTAAAATATTTAAAATGGTAAGTTTAAATAAATAATTCACTTTAATTCATCCATCTTTTTCATACTATAATCAAGAAGATGTTCTTTCTTTCTTTTTGTAGATAGCAATATATCTCTGCCATGAAAGAAGCAGATGATTTAAAGTGCATTTCCGCGCGCATGACACAAAATGCATTGGTCGTTGTTCCAGTTTTCTGCCAGGTAAATGTTTGAAGTAGTCTATTTTGGTCGATAATCACATTATACTTCAGTGGCATTTACGTCGTACCTATTTTTCTAATATCTAAGAAACCAAAGTAAACATAACAAATACATGCTATTTCGTCCAAATGCATTTTAACGTAATTGCTTTTAACGCCAGCTTCAACTTCAAAGGTTAACTGTTACTAGTATATTACAGCTGATTATATCTTGAATGAATGTAGTAGTTCGTTGCGTTTTATAACTTAGAATGTGCATTTTATTTCAGTGGTTCTTTTTACCCCAAATTTCAATATTTTTTTTCGGCCATACCGAAAATCGCTAGAACCTGGGGATTCAGATAGTGCTATGGTATGATATTGTATCACCGCATTTATTTTATAAATTCATATGATGACTCATAAATCACAACCCCCTCCTGAATATGATACATTCTTCCCGGGGGAGGGGGCACTCAAGTATAATGCTGCAGGCATAGCGTGACCAAGAAAAGGGTGAATTAGGGTTGTTTAGGGTATCAAAAACAGCAATTTTAGCTCATTTTCAAGAAATAGGGTACTTTTTCAAACCCTAGTGTTAAAACGGTAACGATAAATTTGAGATTTAGGGTGTGAATGGGTGACAAAAGGGTATATTTTGGCTTCAGAAACAATCAGAAGCCAAAAACCAGTGTTTAGAAAACCTGTGGTCACGCTATGCCTGCAACATTATACGTAAGTGCCCCCCCCCCCGGACAGCGACAAACTGTTAAGAACGACAATTTTATAACGAAAATTACTATACTACTGAACAAATTAGAAACTATATAATGGCGGTTTATACCACTAGTATTCACTAATTTTTTTAAGCCAACTAACTTGGTAAATAAATATATGCAATGACGTAAAAATAAACACACATGCTCTAGGCAGACGGCAACCAAGGTTATGACAGTAATAACAGTCTAGTCACGCTCTTAATATACTTATGTCAAAAGCTTTGGACCCAGATATGTTATTGTAGGTGGGGTTTGGCGGGCGACCTATGTGGAGGTTAAAGTTTGTAGAAGCGCCTAGCTACAGAGTGCAGCTTTGTAGCCACGGCACGTATGTTCAAGGGTATTAGATTATAAAAAAAGAGAAATAAATATCAAATATAATCCATATACAGCCTTGACATTAAATATGGAATATATTTTTTCTGTTGGTTTCCATCTTGAATAATCCACAATATCTCGGTATATGAAAACTCCAGGAATGTGTATTTCTTCATATTTGTAGATATATATGTAAACTTTGAACTAAGACCCTTTTTGTTTATACCTAGGTGACACGGAGAAAATGGAGAACTTGGGAGCACAAAAACGTCTAAAATTTGGGTCCAAACCCGTGCACCATAACATGGAATTACGAAAATTAAATTTGCTGTAGTTTCTGTAATACTTTACCTGGACGCTTGAAATTTTACAAGGTTATTTTACATATTGCTGGTTACAAATTATGAACAAACACTGTTTACTATGTCAACCATGGTCATCCTTTTTGAGGGGAGGCCCATTTGCGTTTCATCTCATTCACTTCATCCATACCTAACTCCTTCCTGGTAATCTTTGATTAGAGTTAATTAATACCTTTATGTGGCTAATATTTTCAATTGATTTTATAGGCTAATACATTATCTTTAAAATCATACCAAATTTATTACATTTTATACGATTATTGAAAAGTTGTAACAACATTTGATGCACAATGTACGTATCTCATCCACACCAACCACATTTATGTCTGTTTTCATGTCTGGCTAAATTAGCTTATTGACTTATACTTGTTAATAGCGTTAATAATCAAATTTATTCGTGTTAATTTCAACTTGTTTTTGATAAACAATAACTAGCCTTTAAAATTATATAAGATTTGTGACACTGCAATGGATTTTTAAGGAGATATGACAGAACAATTCATGCACAATTTTCATGATGCCTCAACCTCACCCGCCTCAACCTCATCCAACTCCACCCTGGCTAAGTAGCTTTAACAGGTCATTAAGCTTAATTAATCACTTCATTTGGGTTGGAGAGTTCGGACAGTTGTATCAGCCCAAGTATCAAGCACGGCCTAAAGTTACTTATGTACATGGTGGTTTGATGTAACTTGTTGTTCATCGCTGTTTTACTTCAGCCGAGAAGTCCTCAATACTGAGTGAGTCAAAAAAAAACTACAATAGTTAAATGAAACTCATATTTTAAGAACAAGAAATATCATGAACATAAAATGTATATATCTAAATAGATCATAGATTTACCTTTAAAATGGTGAAAGATTGGGGGAAATTGGTAAATGCGTCGAAGAGATACACTTATTTGAATAGAAAGGCATAAAAACAGTTCTGATTTAATGTCGTGCATATGTTTTATTAATGGAGGACACAATTATGACATTATCTTTTCTCTTTTGTGTTTGGGTGTCTTTAAAAGGGCCGTTTGAGCTTGGTGGCCCTGAATATTCAATTTTCGGTTGAACGTGGACAGGGACATATGTGGCAGGGGATTTCTTCTCACTTCTGAATCCCTTGCCAATGTCTGAAGAGCGCGGTCGACGATTTTTCTGCTTTTTGCCGTTCGCGATCTTCCAGGTCTCTCTTTCTTTAGGTTATGGACTGTTCCTGTTCTTTTGAATTTGGCCTAAATTCTATAGATGGCGGATGCACATCACGCGATGGAGGGAATGCACCCTGTTTGAATATCCGTTTCACTTCTGCATGAGATTTGGTGGTAAAATAAACCTCAGCAATAAGAGCACGTTACTCGTTTGTAAACTGATCTTGAGGTATTTTGAACAGTAACTGATTAATAGGCTCTCCCTTCTAAGACAGTATCCTCAAACATATCATTTTGCACTTGAAAAAATGCCCAAGTTATCTTTTATATGAAATAGTTAATAGATTAAGAAGAGATTTTCACTAGAGCAATGTAATCGGATTGTGATATTATTCAAGAGTTGTTGGCAAGAAATTCAATTCAATATTGGTACTTACTCGTATGACGAGGTATGCTCATTTGGACAGAACTGTTTTCATACCATATTATTCAAATAAGGATATTTTCGCAATGCCTTTATCAATTTTTTATAATTCCTTTACCGTTTGAAAGCTTAATTTATGACATATTTAGAAATTAATATAATTTGTTCGAAATTACTTTTGTTCTTACAATATGGCTTCCATCTAATTATTGCAGTTTTTTTGACTCGCGCGGTAGAGTGCACATCTGAAGATCTTAACAAACAGGGCAAGTGTCCAACACCATGATCTTCCATAAAACAAGATCGTATTAAGAACATAAGAACAAAACCCCTGGAGAAAATATCTTGACCAAACACCTTTCCCAGCGACCCTTTGACTGAGCTACAGATCAATTTCCATTTTAGGTCCCACCAATGAGAGAACGTTGTCTTCAGAGTTTAGACTAAATTTGAAATATACTGCCAACATGGACGTATTAGGGTCGCAGATGTACAGAGAAGGGTTATACCGAAGCGTGTATGCTATCAACAATGTATCCAGGAGAAGGTAACATTTTCTTCTGGATGCTTTAACATGCAGGTGGAAAATCGGTCCTGATCACCTTGGGAGGCGGCTTCCATCAGCCACAGTAAAGATGCATTCTAGAAGCATTGATAATGTCATTGGCTAGAAGCTTCTTCGGAAACAATTGTGCGCGCCACTATGACAAACTAAGCCTCCGTCGTTCTCGTACAATCCGGACTTTCCTGGAAGATCAGGGTGTTGAGATATTTCCTTGTCCGGCAAGATCTTCAGATATTACTCCTTATGAGAACATTTGGGTTAAGAAACACGTTTGATTAACAGCATGTTATATTGTTCCTCCGAGGTGAAGGAGTGATGTGGGGCTGTGTTTTGTGCTTCAGCTGAGATACCCGAAAAAACTCTCCAATAACAAATTGAAAGCATGGCATTTTACGCTTCTCAGTGTGAACAGAGGAAATATCTATTGATCAGAAAGTATCACTAACATTGTGTTAATCAACTCACATCTCTAGGTAATGTATGAAAGAAAATATGGCAAATTCCTTTGTTTAATATTGCAGTGCACGGCTTTGGACCTAATTTTCCAGGATATTTGTACCTTAAAGTTTCCCATTGTCTCTGTGTCACTTCAGTGAGCTTGAAAGTACCCTTGGTTTGAAGTTTATAAGTGTAGTTACAAACTTGAAAAAGCACAAGTCTCCAAAATAGTAAATACAGAGATATTGCGGGTTACTCAAGATGGAAACCAACAGAAAAAATATATTCCATATTTACTGTCAAGTCTGTATAGTAAGCCTACAATCCACAAACAAATTAAACTTAAAGGTAAATTAGGATTAAACAAATCTACAGGAGCCTCGAACATATGCTGAAAAAACAATCTTCAGGTGTCTCAAAACTGAATTGATGAACACGATAACAAATTTGTCCTTAGTGTCCATCACGTAAACCACTTCTAAATGAGTAGTTGTAATTATAAGAGTGCTCAAATTTAGTTATACAAAAATTAGTATGCACTATACTATGCCGGGGCACTGAGCATTCGGACCACATCAGCGGTGAAAAAAGAACTTGACCCAGCATTCGCTCTGCACAAGTTGTAATGTGACCTTTAATATATATAGAATTGTACGTAAAGCAGAGTATTATAGTGGCATTTCACCGAATAGCTACATGGGAAGGGCGGAATGATTTTAAATCGAGGATGCTACGTCATAAATTCATAATTTTTCCCCAAAATGGACCATTAAAACCACACAAACGACTGAAATTCATACTTGCACAATATATCTACATATATGTGCGGTCGTATTTGCCGGGCGATCTTTTTTGAACAAGATATTAGGGATCAAATCCATACACGACGCTACACAATACAAGGCGAAAGAAAATGCTGTTGACCCAAGATAGAAATTATTCGTGCTGCGCACATTGACCTACGGCGGGGTCATAGCGTCAAGTCTTTAGGCCACAGACGCCATAGACGCTCTATTATATGTGCAGTCAAAGTCATTTTCCAAATCATTTTGCAAGTGAAGTCTCCCATTGAATTTAGATATAAAATACACTTTGGACAATAATAATTCTCTGTTGTATAAAGTGAATACCTCTGACTGATAGTTTTGAAAATAATAAACAACGCTTGCACTATTACTAAATCCGGAAACCATTTCTAAATTGGAAACGGTTGTCATTACTTCCCTGTTATGATGGATTCATTTTGTCGTTAACAGCTGAATACTGAAGTAACACTTAATTTATTTCAAAAACGAGCACATTTTAGAATAGATCAAAAGAACGCTAAAACATTAGTTCTTCGAGAATATCTTTTTTTGAGTTTCCCACCAAGGTCCACACATGGAACCAAGGTGATTTTTATTTTCAGATATCAACTACATCATCATTGTGTAATAAATCAAGCACATATTTTTTTTAAACTAGAGAAAGAAATAAGAAAAAAAAACCCTACCCCGCCCACCCATTAAGTACACGGCTGAGGCATCACACACACAAAAAATGTACCAAGTAAATTTTCTATACACCAGAAATGCTTTTTTTTTTAAACAAAACATTTATCCCCCAAAAAAATCAATTAAATATAAATTAGGCTTGACTGTTCATTTCACCTACAAGATTTTCTTTAATAATGAGGATAAGTATATTATTTAGACTTTGTTTATGAAGACGTTCCAATTTTTTGTAGGTCAAATCATCCGATTTTAAGGGGGGGGGGGTCTACCTTACTTTCGACCAACCAATTCGCTAGATAAGAAAAAATAGATATTAGGACAAGTAAATACACTTTATAATGCTTTTTATTTGAGGTCAAACGGACATTCTGTTCCGAAGTTAAGGCAATTTTAAGAACGGAAGTCACAAATTTCTGGACGCTTTTCTTATACATGTTTATACAGAAGACGCTCACCCTGTAATATTGAGGATTTTCATTAACAATAAATTTTAATAAAAAAATAAAATTTTCCCATAAAATAAATCAATTATTTTATTAAGATAATGCATTAAGAATCATATGCAACCAAAATTTTGGAGTTTGTCATTTTCTTATGTATTTCTTTATTTTATCTTACTCGGCTATATTTAAACATGCTATTTTTAAAAAATCCATAACTCCGCTATATTACATAAGATTTGGACCAAAATGGGCTCAAAATGTGCGTTAATTTATTATCTTTCCTAGTATAATAGTTACTTATAGCCTGAGTATCTTATTTATTATTTTTTAAATTTTTTATTTTTGCCAAAAATCGCAAACATGCGATACGAAAACAAACGTAACTCAAAAACGAACTATTGCAGGCTCATGATTTTTTGCATGAATAATTAGAACAAATAGGGCTAGAAAACAATGTTTCTCGATTTTTGATTTTGATTTCCAAATTTGAATTAAGGTGCAAAATTACCTAATTGGTCGACTCCTGGCTACCATGGCAACCAAATAAAAAAATCCAGAAACATGGTTTTCTCCGTATTGTTCTCATACACCCTTCACTTAAGTTCGGTGTACATGCGACATTGCGTTCGTTCTCGTGTTTAGCCAATCAGAGGCCTTACGGCGTTACCAGGCAACCAGTACAAAATAATACATATTTTTTGAAAGGGCTCGGCCCAAGCTTTAAGTTGATATACGACACTACCGGTTAAGTTATTGGTAACATTGTGAAAATCAGGTTACAAAGTTGGTCAAAAGTAAGGTAGACTCCCGCCCCCCCCCCCTTTAATCCAATTCCACATGCTTACAATCAAGATACGTATTATGGGATTGATAATGATAAATGTTTAATGTCAGCAACAACATTACTTCATTAAAGCCTTTGACTGTCACATTTGTTGTTAAAAAATTGGGCAATGAATAGAAAATAAGGAGCATAAAGTATAAAATTAGTTACAAAGATATTTGAAGGGAAAAAAAATCTGTAGGATCTTTAAGGGTAAGCACGAACACCAAAACGACCAGTGATGGATAATCTACCACCAAAAACAGACAGTCTTCATCGAAACAAGAAATGAGTACAGCCTTGGGGAAGCACAGGGTGTCCCAGAAAAAACAACCTTACAATATTTGCGTGCGTAGGTTTAACAAATAGTCAGTAAGAATGTAAACGTCAATTTTATAGTCATTGAGTTGAACTTTCCGATACCGTTTGTTTCATTCAATCGGTGGTGTACAACAAAAGTTATGTTATATCCGTTGGATTTTTGACTGGTCCTATTTCATGATTATTGGTCTTAAAGCAGATGTGTTTCTGAATGTAATAAGAAAATGAGTTAGCATAGTAAATGTATCATATCTGTCTTTTTCAGCATATAGTATATAAAGGAAAGCATGTACATAATAAATGTATAAACCATGGTAACGTTGAGTGAGCGGATCAAGGTCAATTCTCAATAGAACGAGAGTCAATGGGGACTTACACAATTGTTTAATGAATCAGTCAATTTTACATCCAAATAGTTGACACAGCATAATTTTGTTCTTCATTTCAGATGGAAATGAAACAAACGGAATCTTAAAAACTATAAACCTTTACATACATTTCAACTATCCGTTAAGCCTAAGAAAATAACACGCGAAGATTGTAAGGTTTTTATTTTCTGGTAAAATATTTACTGTATAGATGCTGTTGATTTTCCATTTCCATAAAGAAGGTTTTTACATTCTTCTGACAGTACGACAATATTATCTTCAAAGTTCCTAAACGAGATGTGTAGAGCTACTCTAAAATATGAATGCAGTGTGTATTTACCTGAGTTTCTATGTGGCAAAATATTGTCGCCTAGAGTTTTGAACAATTACAAACAGTTTATCATCGAAATAGATCTGTTCGTGTCAACAAATGGTAAACATTGTACATGAATTAGAAAGTATATTTTCGAAAAAATAGCCCCTTAATTCGACTACACATAACGAATCTTAGGAGTTACAGTAATACGTGTCTTAAGATAATATTTCTTTATTCATTTTGGTGCTCTAGTTGTAACTAAATATTGTATTTCTTGAACTATTTGTCTGCTTTTTAACCAAATATCGTGGAGAAATTCATTTAAAAAGGAAGACCAGAACAACAAAATATTGCCCCTCCTCCTTTTAAAATAAAATGGAGTTTTTAAAGTGAATGTTTTTGTTTTTGTCGGTCACTATTATGAATGCAAATAATCAAATTAAGAATAAAAATCAGTTATCGCAGGACCAAACCATTCCATAAATTTTATTGGCACCTTCATTCAAAAGTACATACTGTTAAATGTCATTAAAATATATATCGAAAACATAACATTTTTTCAGCAATGAATTGAACTTACAAATCTTATAGAATCGTATATTTTTCATTCCTCAAACAAGTACAAAAAATGTATTGTACTGTCCAAATACTGATATTTCGTTTCCATTCATTGCATTTGAATGTGAGGAGCTATTTTTAGATGTCTAATGATGTATGTCTACCGGTTAGTTTGTAAGAGATTGTTTTAAATTAATTTTTCACTTATTTGTCTTCGTTACTATAACAACGCTTTGATTTTACACAACAACAATTGATGTAGTTTGTAACGTCTCTTCTTAAGGCTAACGTCTCATTCGGCTGAATGTCATGTTTACTGCAAGTCTTTACCTACTTACACCCATCAGAATATCACAATTTTGGCGTACATATTGAATAGAGTCTCTAGTTTATACATATAACTAGTGATTTCACGTCCATTACCAAGGTCAAAATGACACCTAAAGACTACTTCGAAAAAGTTGACCCTTTTTCGCCGAAACCTTATAATTTCATGATGTTCGAACAATTCGACTGGTTTCAAATTTTGACAGATTGTAGGCTTGATACTTCTTATTGAGTTACAAACAATATTTTATAAATATGCCGAGTTGATTTTGAATGATAATGTAACAAACCCGGGCTGTTTTGCCCGAAAATCCGGACGTGAATTACGACTCTGAGTTTGCCCTGTTTGCCCTGTGAATTGCCTGTTTTAAGTATCTACATTATCTACATTTTGTCTGATATACGCATTCGCATAATTTACTTACAAATTGAGCATTCCAATGAGGCAAAAATTGCAATTTTTATGTAAACAAAAGAAAAATATGGCATTCTAATTTTTATGTTTTAGATTTTAGTTCACAATCTCAACGCTACCTTGATAGCTCAGCGGTACATATACATCTCTCGCTTCGCAATGCATGACTACCCCCTCCATAATCCATGGTTCGAGTCCCCGCAAAGGCAGTGGAAACTATTTATCTTTTCATATTGAAAAATAGTTAGGATTCACATTTTCCTGAGCATATGGATTCCTCGTACCCTTAATAACATCAAGAAGTATGCGGTTTGGTTCGTCATTTCTGCATTAGATTTCAAAGACCATTCAAGTTGATAATTTAATACTCTAGAATGAATGTTTTGATGTGACCACTAACCCAATTCCTAACGTTTATATTAGCATGCATTATTTTGACTACATTAGATTCATCATGGAATTGATAATACCTGAGAACTATTTTATATAAACAAAATACATCTCCTTTATTGATGGATATTTATTATAAAAAAATATGTAGTAAAACGATATGTCGAGGCTAATGAATAGCGAATATGTATCTTATTGGATAACATGTAAATGCAACCTTTATCAAAGAACTAAATCACATTGATGCCTGGAATTTTTGTGCCACACAATTAAAGGAGCTAGTCACTCTGAGTCAGCATTTTTTCAAACTTTCTCTGAGATTTTGGTATCAAAATATTTCTCATATTTTCCTAATCACGCAAGTGAATACATTTTACTGCGGAAACATATCTCGTTTAGCAGATATAATGTGTCTAATTAAGTCTTTTTTATGGCAACCATAACATTATCTACACAGTGAAATATAGGCAACTGTAAAATACCCTTTTCATAAACAGTGAAATATAGGAAACTGTAAAATACATTTTTCATAAACGGTATGATAGATTGAATTGAAATAGAAAACTAAAACATATTAAGTATGATTATAAGTCAAACCGTTTTCGTTATATGTACATTGAGGCAGAAACATCTGGTGATAAAAACTGCTTGTTTTGTATTTCATGCCAAATATATTGAACAAATGGACGTTGTTTAGGATGTTGGTAAACAGTAACTTTGACAGGTATAATTTAATTTTAGTGTATATATATCCTACCCGCAGACAATTTTTTACTGTTAAGGATGTTAATTTAACATTGTCTGTATTTATGTTAAACCTTGTGTGGGAGAGGCCATTAGCTAAGATTCTCAATTTATTGAAACAAATAGAAATACGTTTTGAATCCGTTCAATCCACGTCAAAACATAAATCGCATATACAGTTGAAACACATTGGAATGAGGGAGGAATACTACACAATTTGCTCGATTTAACAAGAAAACGTAGTTGTCAATTTAACGTGATGATTTGTTGTCTTTGGCAGGATCGTTGTTACGAAGCTGCAATAAACGTGTCATTATTATGAATTACATGATTATGTCGTGTCGGATATTGCACACATCTCGGTAAGTAGTTAATATATTGCTACTGCTTTGATTTTACAAGTAGCATATGAAGAAAAAAAAAAACAGATTACAACGCCTTTACATTTTCTGAAGGTGATATAAAACTACAGGCATAGCTACAGTACCCTTCCAAATAACTGACACAAACACATGTCTTTTATAAATTTGAAAAAATGAAATCTGTGAAATAAATTACAAGATGAAAAAGTGGTCTTGAGAACAAAGAGAAACAGTAGTGTGGTTGTTTTATTGGCTAGGTGAGGAAAAATATTTGTCCTAGGAAAGGATTCACGCAGTTAAGCAAAACTGAAACTGCCCCGAAATTTCTAAACTTCGGGAAATCAGAAAGATCTGTTAATATTATAGTGCACTTCCTTTTTAATAGTATTTTTTGAATATTCGGTTTTGTTGACAATTTGACGCATCTTATGGAATTATAAAAGAACATTCAGACTGTTTACATACAAATTTGAAAGATATTTTCTTATCATAGTTGACCTTTATCTGCAATGCTATTTTCTTCTATATGATCTTTGATTTTGTAGTTTTGTTTCGTCTTCTGTCCTTTTTTAAGATTAAGTGTCATTTTACTTAAAGTTTGTGCCCATCTAAACATAACAGAATATTACGACTTTTGATGTAGATGAAAAATAAAGCCTCAACATTATGCATATAGTCATAAACTAGTGATTTTGTTTCCATAACCAAATTTAAATAGCCAAACATAAAAGGTTTTAAAGATGCCATATACCGCCAGGGACCATTCTACATTCACAACAACCCTATTTTTTAGTAAATTGAGGGGTGTTGAAGGATCATTTTCTAAGCGCAGTAAAGCGTGACAGATAAACATTCTATATGACAACTCAACTTGAGTAGTGATGTGATCTTTGCCCAGGCATTGTCAAATCATTTGTGTTGTTGTCCCCTACAAGTACATGAGAAACTTGATCATATTCGGACCTTCATGTCACACTTAACTAGATTACCAATCAAATCTGACAAAAAGCAACAAAAGTTTCCAAATAGTTTCCTCATAAATTGATCTTTACACAAAACAGCGGACAGGACAAGATGCGTACAGAAGAGTTAATCAAAAAATATATATATCCTTAACAATATCACAAAGAACATTACACACTTAATTTTAAATCTTATATTAGCATTTTGCTTAATTTCAGGCGTTCAAAGAGTAATATATATCTTATTTCAGAATGATAACAACTGCATATCGAATTGACATTAAATTATCCTAATTAGATTTAAAACGTTCAATGTTAAACATCATTACAATCATATAATACAATTACTGAAATAAATACTCTTCAGCACCAAGGGAACCCCGAGAGAACTATCGTATGCAAACAAGTAGATCGTTAATGTAATCTGTTTCAGTATTTTGATACAAGAATAGCACAATTTTTGATGGGAGTTCTGGTGTTTATCACAGCTGATGTATGTTACGAACACACATAGGACCCTCATCCAATTTATTTCATTAAAGGAGCATTAGGAAAGTTCAACAATGTCAACAAACTTGTATTTTATCATTATATGATGTGTTAGCAGTGTTTTTGCAGTATTTCTGTTTCTGTTTTTTTTATAAGGTGAGATCTCTCAAGAATTCTTCATGTTGAGATGTAATGATCAAACATGTAAAAGAAATATTGCGTTAAATTGGTCCTCCACATGACAAAAGACTTTGTTTCACTAATTTGAGTACATAGTACAGTTAAACAAATATTGCAGGGGTAATTAACATTAACATTCCGAGTATTGAGACATATGCAATTTTCATATTCTTATATAGAATGCGTATATCTTTAAAAATTGAATACTATATTATATTAGTTAAATAAATCACAAACAGCCCCTTTTTAAAGCGCATTTTTTTTCAAAATATTATAATATTGTATTTTAACATTTTGGTCTATGTACTACGGCATTGTGTTATGTTATATACCGTATATTGTTTTCGTGTACAACTCATACATCTATCCCTATATTTGCAATTACTTTTATCATCATACTTTAATTTACGAATAAGTACATAGTATAATGGAACTCCCCATTAATCTAATTATTAATCATACATATATAAAATAAGATACCCACCAGACATCTATTAAACAAATAGCATTAAAATATTTCATCATCTAACTTGCATAATAATATACTTTATACTTAGTATTAAGTACTTCAAAAAACGTAAGTCCGTATTTTGCTGGAAGCATCAATGTTTATACCAGTTGAATTAATGACACAATGCACATGGGACCACTACTGAATTCACGTCTATAGTAAGATTCTGATTAAGAAAAGCTGATATTAAAACGAGCAAGGGTCAAATCTTAGTCGGCCTCCAATCAAAATGTTTCCTATAACACATTTGGTCGTGACGTCAAAATGACGAGTGACTCCAAACAAAATAACGTCAACATCGCGTTGAGACCAAATAAAGCTTCGCGCTAGACTGCACATGTTATTGAATTGCCATATACATTGGACCAAATATTTGTTACCTGCTCATACTAGTTCGATGGCAAATATTTGGTGACGTCACGACCAAATGTTTGGTAGGAAAAAAATGTTTGAAAGCCGACTTTGATTTGGCCCTTTGTGCATCAAAAATCAAAAATTCCCATTTATATTTAGAAGAGATACAAATCAAACTCAGCTTGATGGTAATACTCAATGTTTTCACCAGAGGCAAATGATTATCACCTGTAATTGACAGTTAGTATTGCTCGTTACCTTCTAAATGACTCTACTTGCTTCCCATACACTGAGGTTTGTACAATTCATAACATTTCAAATAGCGATTTCTTTCTTTATATAAAACAAGTAGATTTTGATTTACGCAGGTAGTCACGCGAAAACACCAGGAGCGTACTCACATTGGCATATGGTACACGTATACGTGTCTTCCTTTGGGATGTTTTTTTTCTTCTTCAAATATTGGTGCATAGCGATGAGGTAGTTCATGAGTTTTCGTTGCCAAACGCACTTTTTCTTTTTAAATATAACTTCAGTTATTAAAATCATGGGAAGTTCAACTTTTATACATACATACCAAACTTTCCCAGTTTAGCAAACATGACGGTATGTCTTTTACCATTTCAGGGTAATATGTAACAGATTTATGATATTTGAGGAGCCTATTTGTGATGCAAGGTCGAATGTGTATCTACTGTTGACCATAATTTATGATTTGTGTAAATTTAAAATGAATATAGTCAGATTATAAACTATAATGATCCATTAAAATATTTAAAATAGTAAGTTTAAATAAATAATTCACTTTAATTCATCTATCACTTTCATACTATAAATACTTATAACGAAGATTTTCTTTCCTTTTCTTTTTTAGATAAATTAAATCTCTGCCATGAAAGAAGCAGATGTTAAGGATTATATAAAGTGCATTCCCGTGCGCATGTTAAAATGCATTGGTCGTTGCTCCAATGTTTGAAGTAGTCTATTTTGGTCGATAATCACATTATACTTCAGTGGCATTTACTTTGTACCTATTTTTTAATGTCTAAGAAACCAAAGTAAACATAAAAAATGCATGCTATTTCGTCCAAATGTATTTTCACGTAATTGCTTTTAACGCCAGCTTCCACTTCAAAGATTACCTTTTACTAGTATATAAATCAAACTTTAATACACAACTCAACTGATTATACCTTGAATGAATGTAGTAGTTCGTTGCGTTTTATAACTTACCCCAAATGTTAATATTTTTCCCAGCCAAATCGAGAATGGCGAGAACCTAAGGATTCAGATAGTGTTATCACTGCATTTGTCTTATAAATTGATCTGATGACCCACGAATCACAACCCCCTTTAATATGGTAAAATCTTACATGAGACAAACTGTTTTTGTAACGAAAATTACTAAACACTACACAAACTATAAAACGGCGACATATTACTTGCAGTTTATACCACTAATCATCAAATTTTTTAAGCCAACTTAACTTAGTAAATAAATATATGCTGTTACGACCCAAAACAAGGATCAAGGTCAGAATTAACCTTTCGGGTTCGAGCTAAAAGCAAAGCAAGAATAAATACACTGTA
>JXSR01S019496.1:44877-58856 GCA_000969725.1 Ophiothrix spiculata | reverse complement strand
TAGATGACAGGCAAAACAATAAATCTTATCTTATATTCTCTAATTAAAGTATGAGTCAAATAATCATGCCATGGTCATTTTTTCCCAGGTCAGGCAGTCACTGCAAATCATTGAAACTTGATTTTCTCTTCAACCATGTTCTTTGCAAACTAAAAGGTATACACTTTCACAAGGATTTCTTAGTAGTTTACTGTACTTTGTACTCACTGTTCCTTTTATAATTTTTGTGCTTGTGCCAATTTGACCAAGTTGAATAAGTGCTTGCACCAAAATCAGCACTTTTCCCCAAGCATTTCGAGATTTTTGCATCATTTGAAGCATTAGCGGTAATAATGACAGCATGCAAAGTTTCATTGTCAAATTCAAACCCTATATACCCAAATATTAGATATATTCTTCTATTTTTTAATTATCGTTGTCGACAACGATAAATACTGCCCTATATATAGTTGAATATTTAAACTTGGTCTCTTTGGGAGATCTAATGCAAACTTCAAATTTCTTTTGATTTATCTGCAATCTATGTGTAAGGAATGTTTTACAAACAAATCTTTGGATCTTTCTTTATGTATAGCATCAATAAATACGTTTAAAGAATAGCCTCATACCCAAGATCAACAAACAAAATAAAATTCAAATTTTTGCGTTTTCTGAAGGTTTTCCCAATATCTGGTAATTGACTGCTATTTTCTAACATATGAACTGTAAATCATCAACAAATACATTTTCAAAATTTTGTCCAATCCCCTTTAAAGACTGAAATTTGTTTATGAGCAAGGAAAGCATCATTCTGACACATTTTCAGTTCATCTCTTGCTCCCTTTCCAGTTCCAGAGCCAATGGCACCCCATACAATCTCAGCAGGAACCTGTTTTTTCATGTCGACATGTCGCAATAATTTGTTGTCGACGTAGACATAATGTCGACATAAAGCTGACATCAAAGATTTGGTTTTTGTGGGAAAAGCAAAATTGTTTGAATAAGCTACAATGACCCGTTTTAGACGTAGACTTACATATGTAATGTACTAGTTCTTTCTGCGTACACCAATATGGATGATATAAAATTGATATTTTGTAACTTTTTTGTTGTGAACCATCGTAAAAACTTTTAAAACGGTTGTAAATGAGGAACAACTAATAAGCATTAAATTATTTATGCAACACTTTAAAGCTCAACTGCTAATAAACAGCCATAGTTTTTATAAAATTTTACTTGCCCAGTTTTGTCAAAAAAATTAGATTTCATGTTGACATGTCGAGATATGCTTTATGTCGACATAAGGCATGTCGACAGAAACCTTAATTGCTTGGTACATATTGTTTTTAAAACATATATTTTACTTTTTTAATTTTATATCAAATTTATTAGCTTTCAAGGTATATGCTAAAGACAATTTTTAAGGAATTGCAACATATCAATATTTTAAACATTGCCCGATTTTGTCAAAACATTTGATAAAGTGCAATGCAACCCTATACAAAACAACCCTGCATTGATTTTTACTCCTGGGCTCAATTCTCCTTCCTTTATCATTCATGATTTTCGTGCATGATTCCAAAAATTCAGTCTGCTCTGATAACAACAATATGTTCATCTAGCACTGAGGTAATAAAGTTGATGCTCACTAGCTCATCTTCCTCCGTATTGATCAGTGGAATGTCTTCTGAAGGATATCTATTTCGGGTATATATTTCTGAATCTGTCTTTATAGCATCTTTGCAGAAGGTACTTGGCAATAAAAGAATACACTCGTGGCACAAAGTATTTCCACAACCTTAAATATGTGCAAAAATCTCATTTTTATATCAAACTACCAAAAGTCATCAAAACATCATGTATAGGTGAATAATCTATTCAATCTATGACTTTCATGTTTCTTGATCTTCTATAAAAATGGCAGATTTCATGAACCATATACAAATCCAGCACAACTTGTACCGTACATATCTCATTAATAATATGTATCCTATCAATTATTCTTTATCACTTTCAAACAAATGGACAGAAATGTATTGAAACTAGCTGTGCAGATAAAGTAGCAATACATGTATGTATAGCACACCATTTTTCAAATGCACTGAATGCAATTTCAGTTTAATTCTTTGGATACAAATGATGCATGTTGGATATACAGCTTTTTATGGCTTCATAATTTTCTGTGCAGAAATACCTTGTGGCTGGTGTATACATATGTTTATCTAAATCATCATCAATCTTCATCATCTGTGTTAGTCACTTACTTGCAAGGTAATATTCTGATCTGGTCTGAAGAGGTATACATCTCTAGGCAAATTGGGCAAAAATCTTCTCCAAGCTCCTGTCCAAAATGTAAATAATGATTTTAAATAATTGGTTAGAATAAGGGCTTGTGTTGTTAATGAATTGGTTAGAATTAGGGCCTGTATCGACAACGCTTGGTGACAAATTCACAATACAGTTGGCAAAAGCAATTTCAATCCTGTCAACAAACTTGTTCGTACCGGTATATCAAATGTGTCAACAATCATGTAAACAAAAATACTAATAGAAAAGCTCATTGGTCTGTAAAGCACCATTTAATGATATTTGTAATCCCTGTATTTATTTGACTTAATTGCCTAAACTATACATTGATCAACACTAAATAGGCGTGAAATATGAGGCTTTTCTCCATCCGCTAGTAAACATAATCCCACTTACACGCTTGCCATAGATACTGATGCACGAGTTACAACACTCGCTGAGTCTCCTGCAGTTATGCTGTGTTCAGATACGCACACGCTCATCTGTATCAATTCACGATGGAAGGAAGCCCGCATATTTGGTGTTGATCAAAGTATAAGCACTATAGGTAAAATGAAAATTTATATGACAATTTAAACAAAAATCCATGGCAAGGCTTGCATTCACAAACAATGGGGCCCTGCAATCTGGATTTTTGTTTACACTGTCCAATAAATTATTGTTTGTCCTATAGGTAGCCTGACCTCCTCTTGAGTTCACACACTTTCTACTCAGTATCTACCTCAAGATAACATTTGCCATGATAAAGCAATCTGAAAATTAAGGCTTCTTCTATGCAGCCTAGCCATGCAGCATTAAATTAGGCACGGTCCCAGTATTTCTTGATAAGAGAGGGCAACTGACCTATGAGACTAACAGGGGACACCCAAATATTTTCAAAGTAGCTTTTAAAATCTGACAAGCAAAATAAAATAAAAGGTCTGATAAGCGCACAGACAACAAATGACAACACTTCATTTTCAAACAAGATTCCATTTTTGTGCACCATAACAAGGGATATAGATAAACTGCTACTGTCTCGAAATATTTTCATATGTGATGGCTCACCCCGAAAGGGGGGACTTTGTAGATGATATCAATTTTGATTTTATCATTTCATCTGTTATAGCATTTTCTACACTTTAAAAATGACACCTTGCTTGTTGAAATTGATCAAGGCAATCAAATTTTACAACAGAAAATCTGTCGGAAATTCTTATTATTTTCTTTATTTTTTGCTGCCTATTTTCGCCATTTTCTCGAAAAAAGTGTTCTGTCGCAAAGTCCCCCTTTTCGGGGTGAATCATCACATATTCTCAAATAGGTGTAACATGCCCTGAAATATTAAAAGTCAAATAACTTATCAATTTGTTTTGTCTAGGTATTAGACCTGTGTTTTTAATTCTACACCCTCACAAAAAATAGGCCTATAGTTTGGTTTCTCACCGCATCTCCATCTCTTAGTGTTCTGGATGGCAGCTTGGTTATAGCTTTTTTAGCTGCTCTTCCCAAACGTTTCTGTAAGAAGTAAAACAGTATAAGATAAAGTTTTAATGCAATGTTCAAATTTTATGTGTGCGATATGTGTTCAATAAATTTGTGGCCTTATAGAACAAACAGGGATAATTTATAGTTTTGATTGTAAACTAAGCTATAAAGTTTAAATTGATTAATGAATATATAGAGGTTATTAAAATTAAGAATTAAGCATCAAAATATGAAACAAAATAAACATCATGAGGAAATGAACTTCCACCATGCTCAAATCAACAGTCCAATTATGGTGGTTTCGGAGTCACTGTTGTTGCGGCAGACGACCAAGCTTGTAGTTGCAGCAGACGACCAAGCATTTGCAATTGTAAGTTGTCATAATGTTGCACGACACATTTGCATATTGCCGCAATGGTCTGTTGCAAGAAAAGTTGGATCTCAAAATATTGTGTCGTTGCGACCACCACGACAGGGTAATCGATACATCAACATTTTCCAGATGCGACAAGGAGTTTGCGCACTTAAAATTGTTGACATCACACTGGCTGTACGATCACCGCGACAGACACTCCAAAACCAGCGTTATTTTGATCCTGCATAAAAGAATAATTCTCTTTGGGTTGACACATTGCTCTGTTAAGATCTCCTTAGATGCTATTTTATCTATTATTTTCAAAATGTATTACACAATCCAATCTAATAAATTTCACTTGACTATTTACTCTAGCTGTTGTTGGATTTTACTTCTTCTTCAATGAGCCAAATTCAAAAATGTCCAACCTTGTGGCGGACAGGATCCATGCATTTTTCAGTTTCCAGTCAAGAATTAAGTGTATAACATGAACAACCAAGATGAGTTCTCTGTCCATAAACAAAAAGGACAGCCAAGATCAAACATGTTGCCTTGGCAACACACTTTATGGTGTGACGGACAGAATTTGTCTATCCATCGCAAAATTTCAATTTATCTATCCTATATTCCCTGCTGTGTAACTTTTAACATAAAGTACACTGTTACATAATTAGGCAACCAATATACTTCAAGAATAGAAGAAAAAACCTAATCAAATTGTTATGGCGACTCAAATGTTAAAACGTATCAGAATTGTTGATTTCGTCCGTCGGGTAAACAAATTATATCTTTAGCAACACACTTCCACTATGGCCATGCCATTTTTGTCTGCAATTAAAGCACATTAGAAGTTCATTCCTCAGACCCACTCAAAGTGTCCTAACTACCAATAGTAAATTCAGGAGACTTAAAAATGTCACTCAAATTCCGTCCGTCGCAAAAACAGTATTTATAAATTTGGCCCTGATTTGTACCTGAGATTAACTCCTGTACATTATCTGTCAATCATTCCATTTCATGACTTTAATAGTACAGTGTTTCATTGTTTTAATGTGATTTCACTAATTATCCAGGAAGCCAATTAGTGCAATTGTTTGTTTCCCATTATTCAAATATCAGTCTGTACATTGTTACAGCAGGAAACTTTCCTAGTTACATAATAAATTTCTGAATTCTTTCTCAACCTTCAACGATCTACAGAGCACATTTACAAAAACTCCCTTATTTTTTTAACCCAATTTGTGCAATCTACCCTTCAATGGGACTAATACAAGGTTATTTTTTAAGTTGTTCCCCTCCTCTACCCTCCCCACCCTCCCCAACTGAACATCCCCTTCATGACTTAAGGCCCGTAACCAGGATTTTTTCAAGGGGGTGCAGATTTTTAAAAAGTGGACTTTTTGGAGGAAAAATTTTCGTTTTGGTCGACCCTAAACTAATTGTCGTGGTTTTGACAAGGTTTTTAGCAGTTTTCCAAGCATTTTGTGTAGAATTTTAATAAAAACTGACCCAGGCTACATTTACATGTTTTGGTGCTTTGGGTGTTCTTTTGGTAGACATTTAGGGAATTTTTGTACATTGTCAAATTTGGGGGTGGGGGTGCGACACCCCCACCGCATCCCCCCTCCCCCAATGACTTCATGAATTACCTGAGTTCTGCCCCGGGCTTGTGCATAACGAAACCGCTGGATATAATAGAAGACCAACCACGCCAACGAGATTGTCATTAAAACAATAAACGATACCGATACAAACAACACTGATGATTTCTTGACGTGAATTCTCTGGATGACTTTGGCACCCATGCTGATTTCCATAAACACTTTGGTGTTGTTATCAATCAATGCTGCTAGATGACGGCCTTCCTTTGCCTTGATTAAAATAACAGGTATACGTCCTGTAAAAATAAAAATATATATACAGCAAGGGTATAAGTCAATATATGAAGAAACTGAGAAAATCGACAGGTCATGATTCCAAACATAAGCCCATAGGCTTGATTCAAGACTTTTTCTTCCTATAGAATATTCTATGCCAATTTGTGTAATATGTATTCCTTATTCAACAAAATTTCAAACATATACATGTACCTATGTAATAACGACTATTTCATGATAGAATTTTCAATGAAGTTCCAAATAAAAAGTATTCTATACATATCATCAAATCCTTGTTCTAATTCCAAGGTACATTATTTCCCCCAAAAGGGGAAATAATTTAAACAAAGATGGTTGTTGCATCAAATATTCGGTGTGCCAAAAAGTCTGAACTGGCCCTAAATACTTTTAAAAATCTCCATACATCCGTAGCTTCATGCCGTTTTTGTGTTGTAAAATTGTTATGACCCAGCTGACCATTTGGAAAAGAATAGTTTTATAGAGAATGGCTTCATATTTGTAACATATTGATCAAGGATAGCTACTCTGGATTTTGATTAGCAGAAACCCTAAAAAATTCCATCAGTATTTTTATATTTTGTAAGACCTGCAACTTCTTCTATTAGAAAACACATGCAACTACATGTACTACATGTATATAACAAGGTCACAATCCAAAGCTTGGGAACTTCAACCATTTTTCTAAGCAAAAACCTTTCCTACATCGCAACTGTTGAAAAAAAACAAAATTTCATTGCATGCATGTGAGAACTTTTTTTCAGGAGGTAGGCCTATTCCAGATTTTGCCCCAAAATTAAAATATGCATGCTGTAAACCATATGACTGCAGCCAGCGATGATGACTGTAAAGGGTTAATCTGCCGTATTCTTTACTTCGATGGTGACCAATTTTATATCATACTTGCTATTGGTTATGTACAATTGATAAAAAGTGTGATTACGCTACTTATAAGATTCAATACCCTCGGGTGTGGGGGTAACTGATACTTGTCCTGGGTAACCACCCGCCCAAGTCCTGCAGGTTCCGAAGGTGACCCTAGTTAGGGTTCCAAGCATTATGAGAAAATGAAATTCACCCAGGGGGTGGGTACTTACATATGAAAGTGACGTACAAGTGCCACTGAGCACCTTGGAAGTAGGGGTCTTTTGGTGACAAATTGGATCAAAAAAGGGGGCCTTTCAATGAAAAAGTGCAAAAAAATGGGGGGGGGGGTGTCTTTGGACAAAATTCACAAAAAAGTAGGGTCTTTCCAGGTCAAAATGACCAAAATTGTGACAATTTTTTGCAAAATTTTTTGATGATTTTTGCAAAATTTCCAACAATTTTTTTGGTTTTGGGTCTTTGAGCGACAAAGGTTATTTAAGTGACAAGGAAATTTAAAAATAGGGATCATTGACAGAACTTTGGTAAAAATAGGGGGTCTTTTGGTGAGAGTGAGCAAAAAAAGTGGGGTCTTTTTGGTGGCACATGGCGCGGAGCTCAAAGTTGAGTGTCCCCCCCCCCCCGGGAAATTCCCTGATTTTTCCCCGACGAGGACTCAAAATTCCATAATACAAAAATTGCAAGTACAGGTTACTTTACAAATCTTTCACTTTACAAAACCACGCATATAAACAAAGAGACGGAGACATGACACACTGGAGAAAATGAGTCCGACTATGTTCTTTCGATTTTGGGGCCAATCAAAATTCTATAACTTTCCCCTGATTTTGAGGCATTTTTATCAAATTCCCTGACTTTTCCCTGACTAAAAAAAGTAAAATAATTATCCCTGATGGACTGGGAACCATTTATGAGACCAAAATTGGCATAAATGGGTGAAATGATACCCTATATCTAAATGAGACCATAAATCTACCATAAATCTGTTTGAATGGATACCCTTCAATATATCATACCTGTTCAAATGAATACCCTATCTGAGACCATACGTAAATGTAACAAAATAAGTGTTAAAAAATCATAGATAAAATGTAACTGTACACCATTTGAACACTTTTAAGAAGTGCTTCTAGGTAGAGCACTATTGGCAATAAAAGGCACCAATCCATTGAATTCATACATTCTTTCTTAATAAATAGTTATATTTGATACCCTGATGAGACTTGCAGAGTACTAAGTCGATTAGATACCTAAATTACAAGTCTCTCTACTTATCTCGCCTGTTTGTAACACAATTACAAGTGGTTACCCGGTCATGAAGTCTTCATGATACCCAGTTACTACACCCCCCACGGGTACCCTTCATTGCATTTCCATTCGTCTACAGGTTTATTAGACTGTTCTATTGAAATGTCTATAAAAAATCAAATGACCAGGGGCGCCGTAGCGTAGTGAATAGCGATATCACTTTACACGCATTGGGACCAGGTTCGATTCCTGGGACCGGGTAGGGTTACCTTGCCGGAATGGAATCTTGAAATCTTTGCCTAGATGTCTTTGTCTGATTTGGTAGGAGCATTGGGTCTGAAATTCAATCTTCTCCGCCCCTTACATGAAGTATTCAGAGTTGAGTAAATAGTTCATATGAGATCGTCGTCCTCCTGAGGGGACGTAAAGCCGTCGGTCCCGTGTACAGAAGAGTCACACCTGAAATCGCAGTCAGTTTCGTAGGGTAATATACCCCTGATTTTTCCCAACCCTGTTATGGTAATTTCTGGACATCAAAATCCCTGTGCGTTAAACACTCTATCAGTGAGTCCCGCAAATAATGGAAGAAGGAGACTGAAGGGATTACACATTTGTATATAATTACCCGGTTCCAGGGACTGATCGCCCCAAACAATTAAGCCCTTAGACTGAATCCATTCCGTAATGTGGTGGTTAGCGATCTCATCTCACATGCATTGGGTCCGGGTTCGATTCCCGGTGAGGACACTAACTGCCAGAATGGAATCTCGGAATCTTTGCTTTAACGTTAATATCTGACTTGGTGGTAGCATTGCTGGGCAGATATTCTAGATCTACTCCGCTCCTCACATGAAGTATTTAGAGTTGGGTAAATATTTCATGAGAGATCGCCGTCCTTCAGAAGGGACATAAAGCAGTCGGTTCCATGTACAGACGTAAATGCCGATACTCTGGTCCTAGAGTTGATGACGTATTTTGACATACGGTCACGGTTGCCGGGGAAAGTTCCCCTTCTCTTATTTTGAACTGCCGTAGCCTAGCCCGTGACGTTCTTTTACATCTGACAGTGTGTCAGGAACACTTCAGATGGGACCGACGGCTTTACGTGCCCTCCGAAGCACGAAGCCAGTATCGTAAAGAGTAGGGTATTCTACCCATGACTGTTCCCAACCCCATCACAGTGTGTATGCTATGACTCTGAAAGGGTATGTATTTCCATTTTTACCTCACTGAGTGTTTACTTTACTGAGCCAGAAGCAAGATTTGATAGGAGTAATAATTCATTTTAATTTTTAAATCTAATTTTAATAATTCATGACTATTTTTAGATATGGAACGGACATGATTGACATAAAAATAGTTACTAATCTACATGTACACCGGGTTCAATTTGTTGATGCTCATAACCCCTCATTTTTAGTTTATATTGCTTATCCATCCTGAAAATCTATTTAAAATTATTTATACATACATGTAACTAGACACTTCAGGTAATTTTTAAATTATGAATCAAATTGCTTCAAATGAATTTTAAATAAAAGCAGGTGATCTAAAGAATCCAAACCCGTTTGAATTTTTCAAATCCGACCTTCCGTTGCAAAGCTATGAAGGTTTTTGTATAATTAATTTAACTAATTTTGGAGACCGCAGGATAGGGGATAATTCTTTTAGTTTCTTTATTTTCGCCAAGCAAGGTCACGGCACCAATCCAGTTACACCTCTTGTCAATACACAGAGTAATTTGGTCAATATTTTAATTGTCTGAATGTATATTACACACACAACAGGTGTTATTTTGCAGCTTTTTGCGCCCACACATGCGCGGGATGTTTAAAGATGATTAGTTCCGCATGATAAAGAGCTGATCAAAATTGCTTTAGGCGGAAGAACAGGCGCAGAAATTACACCCAAACAAGTCATTATTTTTTCCGCTTGTTGTTTATTTACATTTGATTTAACAGATATATTTAAAAAAAATCTTGAGTGTGCATGGATGTCCACATAACTTGTACCCAACTGAAATTCTCTTTTCTTCACTTCCAAAAAAATTGGCAAACCTTTGTAAAATCAATAACTCTGCAACCACAAATCAGAATTTTTTAGTACAAATAAGTGGCTGTGCATGGACAAAATCATCTTCCTAATAACATATTCTTAAATAAAATATAGTCTATCTTATTGCGCGGAACTCAGAAAAACATCTGAAAACGCAGGTGAAAACGTATCTAGAAACACTTTATGTCAGTATCAAAACAAAACTACAATGTATCAAGCCCACTTAAAGTCATGCCTGCTTGAATATGAACTATGCGTCAATGTATTTGTGTCAGCGGTGTGAAAAATCAACGGTCTCCTGCCAAGTAATGGGTAAATGAAGTATCTAATGTAACAACACTGAGTGGACAATTCACAGGAAACAACAAAATAAGATGATTTGTAAAAATAATATTGTTGAATCATTAACTAAATATTTGCTCACCAGTAGTGTAATATTAATTATCACCATTCATGCATTGCACTGGATAATGTATTTTAACTACGGTACTCACAAAATATTCAAAATGCAAATTATAAGGCTGTTCGCAATTAATTCTGAGTTTCCTTGCCCGCGTCCCAAATTAAAGATCGCAAAATATTTTAAAATACTTTTAACTCAGTTATTTTCTCTTTCAAAATAAGCTTTAGTCACTTTTATTTGCTTCATTCTGACTTCATCATATCATTCATGATGATCAATAGCAAATGAACATACTTTCACATACATGTAAAATCAACGAAAGTTGTAAAATAATTAAATCAAACCCTGCCTGGTCAAAACAAGATAATAATATGTTGCGATCACGTTCTCAATTTCGAAAATAATAAATATTTTATTATAATTAAAAGTCACTTCATCCTATTTTTTAGCTTTCAACAGGAAACTCGGAATTAATTGTGAACGGCTTATGACAGGAGCGGGATTTTCATTAAATCCCACTCCTGCCATAAAATCCCACTCTTGTCAATAAAACAAATCATGTCATGATTCATGAACAGTCATCATGGTCATGTGGCTGGGACAATTTTTTTTGACAAAACTATACCGTACCTGGATTAGTTATAGTTGCAATCTCAGTTCCTGGTTGATCATTATATATAACAACAGCCGAAGCATTTAATTGTTCTGCAAATCCTACTTTCTGCCACTCGGAACAATTCCCTCGTTTGACAAGAGCTATCCACGTCTTTTTCGCCGGCAAATTTTTCTTCACGTACGGAACGCATCCCGTTGATTTAGCATGTACTACATATCCTTGAGCATTACCGACAGGTCCTGAACTAAATTGTCCATACTCCTCTCTAGTCTCTCTTGTCTTATTCCGACTTATCGGATCATCATACGTGAGGACTACTCTTGCATTTGTCCACGTTGATGACGTGCTATGAAAATCATAACTAGACACTTGAGTTGATGGAAGAATGTTTATCAAAAGAAATATACTCTGTAACCAGAATATTTTAGAGCCAGTTCTCCACATCATTAATATCTGTGCACTTTTTGTGGCAGTACTAATTTGTAAATTTGACGGTCTCTTTTCAGTCCTACGTTGAAATATACAGCCGCACCCTTGGCCTACAAAATCGGTCATGTTTTCACACAAAATATATCACATACGCAAAACTTGCATATGCCAGCAAACATATTCACAAACAACTTCAGGATCTGTAAAGCTAATTATCAAACCTGACTGTGTGATCGAGACTGGCAGCTCTTGTGAGGCTTCGATAATCACTCATCTGATTTCCAGACTTTCTCTGACCTAAATGAAAACAACAACACAATTCCTGTGGAATAATATGGCGGCAGTTTGTCTCTTCCACATAGCGTAGTTGTGGCGATCATGTGCAATCGATTTGTATGCCGTTGTGGCGATAGCCTTGAAACTTGTAACAGAGTGAACATAATTGATGACATATGCCACGAGGCTGACATCCCTTTGAATGATATAAACAAAGTTTTTCATTAATACTTAGCTGGGCCTATAGTCTTTGCCTAGGCTAGGCTTATATTGTAAAGACCAAATTTCAAGAAAAATGGTAGGTGGTTATGTTTGCTTTGGTTGGTTGTTTCTGATATAACATGTGTTCTCGATGTGAAAGAAAATCGTGGACTCGACTTTTTCAAGCTTTTTCTGATACCAGGTATTACTAGCCTAATTATTCACATTGACAGAGCTGATTTCAAAGAAAATGAAACTTATTTGACTTTGAAGCGAAAGAGCTACAAAAAAAAACACCTGTTTTTTAAATTGACCAACATTCGTTCAATTTGCGTTCAATTTGTTTAAATTCTAGGCCTAGTATTTCCCAAACAGTATGAGCTCATGTCACAAACGTCAACGTCACCAATCAAAACAATGTATTTAAATCATGACAATAGAAAATCCTTACCACTTTTATTAAATTATTGTCTCGCCTGAACCATGAAGAGACAGCAGTCACTCTGTACATAGGGTGTGTATGTAGGTGCACATGTGTGGTAATTTTGGTTAAGTTTTGATGTAACTCGAGAACCGTAAGGCGCACGATGACGAAACTTAGTGATGTGAAGGGTCTCGGGATAAACTTGCGCTGCGAAACTTTTGGGGTGCGGTCAGGTCATTCAAAGTCAAAAGGTCATTTGAGGTCAAATCTCAAAATTGTTCAAAAAGTTGACTTGAGGTCATCCGAGGTCATTTTGAGGTCACGCTCATAACTCATGAACCCTTGACCCTACATGGCTTAAACTTTGACAATGGATAGTGCTTGACCCAAAGTCAAGGTCAGTTGGGTCAAAAGGTCATCTGAGGTCAAATTGCAAAAATTGTGATAAAGTTGACCTGAGGTCATTTTTAGGTCAAAAAGTTGACCCGAGGTCATCCAAGGTCATAACCATAGGTCTTGACCCCTAATGGGTTTAACTTGGACCATATGTAACTCTTGACCCAGGGTCAATGTCAGTCAAGGTCAAAAGGTTATTTGAGGTCAAATTTCCAAGATGGTCAAAAAAGTTAAGTAGAGGTCATTCCAATGTCAAACAGTTGACCAAAGGTCATTACAGAAGTCCGCAATATCTTATCACTTGACTCTACATGGAATCAACATTTTTGTCTGTTTTACCAAGAACCTTTGAGGGTCACGTTCACTGGTATATATTTGTTTAAAAAATGATTGGGTTCCTTATAGAACAAGAAAAAAATTCAGACTGTTGTTCTTGAACCCCAAAATGGTTTCTTCAGTTTCAAGAACCCTTTTGAACAAAGACCAAGGAACCCTCAAAGTTGCAATGTTTTTGTGACGTCTGTGACATGACGAGGTGATTAGTGTAATTGGGTTGTATTTATGTGATAGACAAAACTTTTGATTTTTTATTACTATGAATATTTGTTTATCAAGGACAGATATACTTATCACAAAAAACGTTAACACAATAAATTTCATATAGTAAAGGTAATTTTATTATAAAGGCTTCAAAATTGGATAAAAACACCTAATTTAGCTATAATTTATTCTAGTTTGTCTTCAAAACAGATTGAAAACACAAATATCAGAATGGAACTAAGCCTGATATTGAATTTTTGGTCATTGTAGAAAACACAAATTATCATGAAAATCACCCACTGTTTATTTCATTTCGGCCATATTTTGAACCACTTTCTGAAGAATCACCCTAGTAGAATCTTGGATGAAGTACAACTACATATGATAGCATTGTGGATGAAGTAGAACTACATCTGATAGCACTGTGGATGAAGTAGAACTACATCTGATTGCACTGTGGATGAAGTGGAACTACATCTGATTGCATTGTGGATGAAATAGAA
>JXSR01S019496.1:9671-23231 GCA_000969725.1 Ophiothrix spiculata | reverse complement strand
TAGAAATGTATACTTTTATATGGATTTAATAATTCGTTGCTGAGTTACAGAGCAAAACCAATTTCTGAAAATGAAGGGTTGACAGGGCCCTTAAGTTAGAAGCTAGTGCCTGACCAATCTGATCAGATGGATCAGAATCTGACTGCTTATCGGATCTAAATCGGAATTACGAACAAATATATATTCTGTTGATCTCAAAAACTAAGCCTCAGGAAATGGAGATAGGCACAATGGCCTTTAGCAATTAAGCTTCAATTTCGACTTTGCCTTTACTTTACTACATACTAAACTTTAAGCGCTCTACTATATACTTACTAGCATGTGCAAGGCTATTTATTGACAGACATACCTGTGTGAGTTGTTCTTTCAATGTCTTCTCCAGGTCAACAAGTTGCTTTGATAAATTGTTCACCTTTTCTTCAGCTTCAACACTGTTTTCCTGCAAATTTGAATGTTACAGAATGTAAATTTGCAATAAAAGCAAAATTTTTGATTTTCAAAAGGGGAGATCTATCCCAATTCTGGACACATGCCCTGAATCTTACCTTTATACCTGCTTCTAAGGTCATGAAACATGCAACACCAGGCCTCAAAATAAGATTTCAGGGGGGCAAGGCAATTTTGCCTTAGGTGGCCATTAAATTGACAGGGCATTAAGGCAATGTATAGGGGCACCAAGGCAATTTGAATTTGTCTATGAAGGGCACAAAGGCAATTTTTGCATTTACAGAATGTGTATCAGAGATTCAGCGATTGAGTGTTCTGCAATAAAACTGACATTAGAACCATTATGATCTTTGTTCTTTTGTATAAGTTATTTAATATTAACCAAAAATGAAATTTAGCTCACAGTCTGCTTTCAAAAATGATAATGGCAAGAACAATACAAAATATTTCCACACAAAAACCACCTTGAGTGGGCAAAGTCAGCTGTTTCTTTTGCTTCTCTGTCAACCCCTCAGAATTGCAAGTTTTCGTCCATGTCCAGTTGGCAAATATGATGGCAATTCAGTAACACTGTGAGTCTGTGTAATATGGTTGCTTAAGCTTACTCAAAATTCCACTTGCAAAATTCAGCAAAATGATATATGATCAAATATGCAAGTATAAAATGTGTATTATAAATACTATGTCAAATATGAAATGAAATAAATTAACAAATTAAATGTAAAACAATAAATACTTTGGTCGATCCCGTACGTACAATTCTCTCCATGTTTCGCTGAAGCTGTGTTCGTGTGAATGACTCATGAATGAAATGACGTCATATGTTTACGTAAATTAACATACCACACATGCGCAGATAGGCGACTTTGTCAGATTGACCTTTCGACCCAGGCCTGTTTCGACCGTGGTATTTACAGTGCGAGTGTTGATAAACATTTTGATTGGCTTGACATCGACATGAGTTTCTAACTGGTTTAAAGTTAAAGTTTAGGTAATTATAATAACCCTCGAAATTCAGGTTCACTTTATCCTGCAAGTTAATATTTAATTCAATAAAAGGGCACCACGGCACTGTCAAATTTGGGCACGGCATTCATTGCCGTCGGCAAGGGGACATTTCGTGGGGTGGTACGGCAAAGTGATAGGGCACCGACGGCAAATTGCCGCGTTGCCGTCGGTTAATTTGAGGCCTGCAACACAATTATCTTTGAAATATTTTGCCCTTGACAATGTCCCTGCAGTGTTTGTTTTTGGCAAACTAATATAGTGGTACTGCATCTTTAAGAAATCCCACAACAACAAATCACTATTTCTTAAGAATCCAGCACTAAGTTGACTGTGAACTAAGTTGATACAAATTTTTTAAGAAACTTTTTAGACACGATAAAGTATACATGTAAAACTGAAAATGGAGCTAAAATAGGTTGAAATTGATACAAAAATTTAAACATGAAAATCTGAATCCTGGGTTGAACCTGAACATTCACGTACCCGTCTTTTTGATTAGAGCAGATAGCCTTTCCTTGAATTGATCTACGTAAACAAAGCCATATACATTGATAGAGTACCATGTGATGGTTTCTGCCTACTTGTGTCCTTCTATATCTTCGGGCTAGTATTTTTTCCAACATGGTATATACCAAGTTTAATGGTTATTAACTAACAGCCCTTGGTGCAGTGTTTGACTCAAGTAAGGGTGTTTTAAATCCACAAATGCATGTAAAATTGCTAGGTTCATGCACAATTTTGGCTGTGCATGCAATATTTTGTGTTTTTCAGCATATTTTTGATGAACTGTCTCATTTCTCCTTGTTTCCTTAAGCAAGAAACTTTACTTGCTCCGTGGTCGGACAGTCAAGTAAAGCCGTGGGTCCCCTGTGCGAATAGACTCCTTCATGGGGTATGCATGTTATGCAAGTACTTGTATCATTGATTGATTGATTGATTTGTGCAAGTAAGTTTTATTTTCTATTTCATTTGGTATATTATATATTATCAGTTGCTGATTTACAGAGTAAAAAACTTTTACAAAACTGATGAGGTGATCAGCTTTAACCATTTTATTGTATTAAATCCTACACCAAACTGAACTGAATTGATTTTTTTTTGTTCTTTGTATCTTTTCTATTGTTGTAAAGCGCTGTGATACCTGTTTTTTCATGTAAGAGGGCTATATAAATGCCTGCATTGTATTGTATTTTATCATTCTGTAGATATAAATACTGTAATGTCATTGGTCAATTGTCATTTTCAAGCCATGAAAGATATTTTCGTATTACTCTGTTAAATTTGCCAGAAGGGTAATACGAAATTTTCATATTACACAGCTCTGTTACAATAATTAATTTGCGCGCACCGTTAAATAACTACGCAATACAAACTATGCGTATGTTATGTTGTCTGTGTAAGAGAGGGATCAAAATACCGGTGCTCCAGCGAAATCGGAAATTTACTACGGTATATACACAGACACTTGAAATGGAGTCGATTGTCAACAAACAACAACAGTGACCCCGAAACACCGGGCGTTTGGAACTGTATTCTCATGAAGAAATACATAGATAGAAGCAGTAATCTGTTCCAATAAATACCAAAGTTAACGCTCTTATAAGAAAGCAATCCGTGCGTTTCTTGAATATTTGCATGAAATGTGACGATGGCCAAGCCCAATTTCAGCACCCGAAATTTACACTCGAAGGAGTTTCAGTGTAAGAAACATAGTGCTAGAAACATCAAGTAAGCTTAAGTAATATTTTTAATTTTTTGTTTCTACTCATGTGAACTGAATGATAAATTCTTTATCCCCTGTTTGATCATGCAATACGAAAAATATTAATGGTTTGGGTTCGTATCACACTCGGCTTTCAGCCTCGTGTGATAGAACCCAAACCATTAATATCTTCTCGTATTGCATGAACAAACAGGGGATAACTAATAGTATTGTATTGTAACTAATCTAAACTAGTCATACCTTTTCAGAATTCAACGATTCAATCAATGACTTGTTCTGCTTTCGTAATTTATCGCATTCCCCTTCTTGATCCAATGACGATGCCTGGGATGCCCAGAGTTCAAAGGTCAACTGATCAATGGCTTTGTTGTGTTCCGTTTCCATGTCATGTAATGTGTCCTCCATTGATTGGTATTTTGCTGAGAGAGATTCCATTTTAGTTGTATATAATTGCTCATTGCTATAATGTTGGAAACAAAAGTTAAAACTGAAATTCAACGACCTATACTTAATTAATGCTAATAATGGTATCATACTACGGATTTTGGAGTAATCTCAGTTGGTAGACTTTCGTTTTGTTTCAATCCCTGCCCGGAAAACTTTTTTGTGACTCAAGCACAGTGGTTCTAGCATTGGACTCATAATAGAGAAGTTGTGGTTTCAAGCCCCTGCCTGGCCACCTCAGTGTTGTCCTTCAGCAAGATTCATTATACAGTGTTCCTTCCAAACCAGCTAGTGACAGAAGTGGGTACCGGTATGAACAAAGAACAGGGAAGACTCGTTTGGGCAGGAGTGGTGTATTCCCCACAAACATGCACAGTATAGTGAGGTCTGGCCCAAACAACACTGAAATGGAGATGGACACCAGGACCATTCTCTCATGCAGAATGGTAAATATCACTTTGGTACTCCCAGTTCCATCCTGCCCATGGGCAAATTTAGCAATTACATACAGAAAATGTGAATGGATCCCTTGATATATCTATAATTGTTTATCCTAAGTGAGGATTCTCTCATCAAAATTCAACTACTTTCCACATCAGTATTCACTGTGAACTTGGGTGTTTGATTTTTGATTGAAGTTTTTATGAATTGCTAGATAAGGCTTGGTGTCCAAATACATTCGCTCGACTGAGTGACATTTGCTAAAACTCGCTCTCAGTACGCGAATATCGATTCAATCGATGAAAGCGAATGTCACTCGCGCATGTTGTAGTGCTATGATTATTGAATATACAAACCCAAGAATATTTGGAGTGATCTTCACCCCAATTCAATTGGAAGTGCAGTGAACAGAGGTGTGAGAGGCCAGTTGACAAAAACGAGGAAAAGCGTTGTAAAGTCAGGAAAAAGGTCAAAAACGGGCTGAAAATGAATATAAAAGCTGAAATTTTAACACAAGAAAATTTTCAAAAACGAGGAAGTCAGCTGAAAAGAGGAACTCTCACACCCCTGAGTGAATGTCGTGAAATTTGTTAAGCGAATGTCGCTTCCCGTTGGAGCGAAGTTTTCTTGGTATGGTGAGCGAATGTCACTCGGACGAGCGAATGTCTTTGGACGCCAAGCCTAAGTTTCCGAAAATAAATAATTACCTGTTCAGTTGTTCTTTTAAATCGACTACTTCAGTCTCTGCTGCTTTACATTTTCCCTCTACAATCTTGAGGTTATCTTCTTCATCTTTGACCTTTGAACTCAAATCGGTGACCTGGTGTTGTAAATCCTGTTGACTGGACTGCAGCTGGCTGATTGTGTCTTGAGCACTCGAGAGCTGTTGTTCAAGGTCATCTCTGTAATTTTTTAAGAATAACAAAACTTGATAAAGACTCAGAAGTGATAATGGGAAGCTATCATGGGAAACATTGATTGAAATCTAAATACAGACAGATTGAACACACCAGCCGTGTAGCATACAACTCAGCCACAATTAACAGCCATTCTACCTATGCTGGTTCCCTGCTCCTTTGGTTTTACACTCATCACATGCACTCCACAAACCAAAGACGCAGGTACAGGCAAATCAATCTCAATCATTCATTGGCTTGTGCTCTGTGTCGTGTGTGTGAAAAGTTGTTATTGGCGCGATCTTACGCGTGCCTGCAATGCGCGAATGTTTGCGCGACGCTCGTATCGCATGCATATTGTCACGCGAGCATGTAACATCACGGGCGCAAGTAAACAACAACCTCTTTACCAATGCATTGAACTAACGCGTAAGTACAATGTATTTGGATAAGGTGAGTGTCAGGCTGGGGTGAGTCATGACACTAGTCACGATCGTGACTAATTATGGGTAGCCTGTACCTGCATTTTTGGATGGACTGAGCCGATAGCGAAGCGCCAAAATCGAGGGAACCAGCGTATATTCTACTATCTATGCAGGTATATTACAACACATAGAAGCATAGCTAAGGGCTAGCTGTTACTGTAAGGTGTTCCTAAAGCAAACACAATGTTTTCTATAAGAAATGTGTTGAATCTATCACTAAATAATGTTGACAATGTGAAAAAAAATGACCAGAGAATTTGTTAAATTTGAACTATCATTTGTGGGTTGCTCTGGCAAAATGAACAGAAAGTCACAAATAAAGATTTTTAAATAAATGGCTTTTTAAGTAAAAATATGGCGAAAAGGTCGAATTTCATTTTTTGACATAAAACGCATCCATGCATAAGTGATTTACTATACCTCGAGTTTCGAAAGTCAATTTTATCAGGAAGTGCAATTTATCACAATTAATTGATCACATTTTGCTATCATAAACTATAGTAACCAGTCATTTTAAAATTGATTTGCATTGCAGCTAATTTGTATAGCCAGATTTTCAGTGGACTACCTTGTATTTTGATCTCTAAATGGGGAATGAAGAAAGAAAGAGTAACATATTATACATCATTCATCATAATCCCTCATTTAGTTTGTGCCGTACAGATCAGTATAATCTGGTCATGTGTGAGTAGCTTTTAGGCTGGTAGTCATAGAACAGTTGTGCAATTAGTAGCTGATCACTATCTGCTGTCGTTATAGGCCAAATAATAATTTATTGGACAGTGTAAACAAAAATCCAGAGTGCAGTAGCCTCATTGTTTTGACCTCTACCATTGATTTTTGTTTAAATTGTCCAATAAATCTTTATTTTCCCTATAGGTGCCCTCTCATGATCAAAATAATAAAGTTTCTCATATGCTTCATCTACTGATATGAGATCATCATATAATTAGATTATATTGCAGTATAACTGCAAAACTTGGATCATAAGATGTCTCCCATAACCACAATCGATCAATTTGAGTCTAACGATTTAGAATTATCATAAGGCTATCACAGAAGCATGCATGATGCTTAATGGTGGGTTTACACTGTGACGACTTGTCGGCAACGGAAGTCAACGGACTCGAAAATCAACCCTCCGTGACCCGTCATCAGCCGCCAAGGTCCCAACTTGATTTTCAAGTCTGTTACCTGCCATCAACGACAAGTCATCACAGTGTAAACCCACCCTACTTAATTCCAGAAATGCAATTCTTCGTTTGCTGATGAAACTTACTTGCACTGCTGTAACTCCTGGCATTGCTGATGACTGCTTTGCAGGTCGTCCTCTGCTGCAACTCTTGCTGCTTCCAACTCCTCCTGTTCAAATAGTTGACGCTACATGTGAAATCAGACCAAAAATTACACATTTTAAAAAAATTTGAAGAAAAATCTTTATTTCCATCTTGTTGCAGACATTTCCCTCTAGGAATGCATTTTTAATTTTTCAAAATTAGGCCATGTAACTCAAGTAACATTCAATATTATGGTAACATTTTACCTAAAATATCATAACAGCAACTTTTCTGATGGTTTTGTCAATATTTTAAGAACCAAACATTTATTTCGAAAAAAAATGTGTTCCTAGCCCAAACAGTGTAGATTTTGTTAATCAATATGAAACACAGTTTTCAAAATAGGTTTTTAGTTTTCTTGTTTCAAAAATCTGCATCAAAAATTTTACAGAATGCCAATTTACTCAAAATGAATGCTTTGTTGAGACAAACCTATAGCAAAATCAAATTCTTCATCAAATTTCCTTTCAGAAAATGTACATTTATTTATGTATACTTTTGTCAAATATTAAAACTTTTACATGCAAAACACAAACTCTGAAAAACAGAGGTTAGGTTACTGTGCCCTTAAAGGAGCATGGTCCGATTGCCTCAAATTTTTTTGAGATTTTGGCACCAAAATGTTGCTCATATTTTTCTCATAACCCATGTGAAATTTCACTGCTGAGCTACTTTCCGTTTTCGAGATATTAACTCTTTCAATCCGAGAGAACGCCTGAGCGTTTCTTATTAGGAGCTTAAGAGATAACGGTCAGGTGTTCCAATTCGTATTGAGTGTAAATTAATTCAGTATGGGCTGTATACATCTATGTTGCAATTCAGGATCGAAAGGGTTAATGAAAATATGGCTAATTATGGTAACCATAATTAATTATACACAGTAACATATAGCCGGCTCTGAAATACAAAATTGACCATAAAATCAAAATGGTTTAGCCGATTCAGTTGAAATTTTAAACTTATCTCTTGAGTGGTCATCTGTCATATGACATTGAAAACTAAATTTTGAAAAATCAGACCTAAGCTCCTTTAAGAGTTTAACAAAGAAAAGCAATATTAATGAACATACTTAGTTAATACTGGCCTCAAACAAATGCCACAGACAAAGATCCCCCGTGTAATCAAGAACTTTTCGTAGAGATCTTACCTTGATTTTGTCCTGCAGTTCTTCCATCGTCTCCTTGAGCCTTGTATCTGCCTGCTGCATGACACGTTCTACTTCTTCATGCAATTTCTAGAATAAGAAACACAATAAAACATATACAATGTATTTTAATATTCCAGAACTCAAGTAAAGTAAAACTATTCTGATTATGGTCACTGACTATTTTTTCACACATTAAGCAATGTTCAATGAACATTTCTAGCAGTCTTATTTGTTATGTTGAGTGTTTGTCATGTACTCCTTGCCTAACCTGATCCAGTAAGGTCAGACACGTCAGAAGATAATGGCTCCTTACCATGTGTGAATACATCATCATGTCTCACAAATAATCTGTCTTTGTGTGTATTTATTAACGCAATACACTATATTAGGGTGTGTTCACACATCAGAATTTGGTCATATATTCTCACTAGTGTGCTGCTCAGGAGGAAATTCTCAGTGTGAACGCAACTATAGAAAGTGTATCGCTCGAGAATAAAACTGACATGCCACTAATTTTAACGCGCAAGGCGTTGCCCAATGTGAACGCGACTGCTAAGTTGTCCCACTCTAGAGCCGCTCACAATTAGTCATGACTATTAGATGTGAACACAGCCTTAGATACCTATGAGCAATATGCACCTTCAGCTTCACACACACACTGTGCAGTTTTTGGTGTAATGCGTAGCTTTACAGGTGTTAAAATAATGTAGGTGCATGTTCATGTTTAATGATAACGGAAGAAGAAATATGCCAAAAGCTTAAGACTGGTAATGGATAAGACCTCAGAATATGATACCTTCCCCACCAAGGAATCACACCTATGCCACTTTGAAAATAATATCATTTGGTGATGTAAACTGACCTATACACAACATCATAATTCTGCTGAAGGGTGATGTTACCTCACACAACCAGTATCAGTAGCTTAACATGAATTTTTTGGTTGTGTTGATTTATACGCAAAATTAATTTTTAATTCTTGTTACCATGCTATTGTTACTACTAGCAGTGCACTCCAATCTGGATTATGTACAAACCACTTCTAATATTTTGAATTTTCTCTTTGGATTTATAAAATTTCAGGCAAGAAAATTGACTTTCAAAAAAAAGAAAGTTGCAAGGGTCAATATTTGCAAAAAATACCTTAAAAATAGGCTGATTTAATAATAAGAAAAAGCTACAAAAGTGTACAATTCCAGAAATAAAAAAAGCTGAAATCAGCTGAAAAGTTGATAATGTTCATGCCTGAAATTTTGCATGTGTCTTACCTCATTCCTGTCGTCTTTTTTCTGCAACCTATCTTTCAACATCATGTTCTCTGCTCTCAGCTGGTCAGCGAGACCTGTTTGAGGAAGCATAGAATAAGATCAGATCAAAATCTAAAGACAGGGGTTTGAGAGTCAGGTGATAAAAAGAGCTGAAAAAGGCTGAAATTAGTGACAAAATGTCAAAAACAGGCGAAAAAGCTCAAATTAGGACTCTTTTGAAGGCATTAAAAAAGCTGAAATCAGCTGAAAAGCTGAACTTTCACAACCGTGTAAAGAAACAAAAAATCTCCATCACACATGCATAAGACCACACACTTACACACACCCCTCCCCTAAAGCTGGTTTCAAAGTTTCTGTCCTGGATCAGCGTGGCGTCAAAAATTTCAAGAGCTCAAACTCTTTTCTTGGTTTTAAAGTATAGGAGGAAACCCAAAAGGTTCACATGGCATACATATAAAAAACAACTGCACAATGACTCGAATCAGATTTCTGAAAGGAAAGAGATTTAGTCACCATGATGCCGTATGCTGAAAACTTGATACATTTGAAGATCAATTTATAATACCTTTATAATGTGAGATTTGTTTTTTAATTTTTATCTAGGAATTCTTGATGAGAAATATATGTATGTTGGTCAAATTTACCATTTACAATGGAAAATGAAAACCATCACTTGCAGGTTATAAATTACCTTGAAGTTGTTTAATTTCTGATTCCAACACCTCGCTATGGGCCTCTATATCTGCTCTGCTTTGCTCTGTAAAAAATCATCAAAGTTGACAATTCAAAGTTTGCACTACAAAAATTACCGTTAGTATATAATTTATTATCATACCAAGTGAATGTATGTTTAACTAAGTTTACTCAACCATCTCAACAAACTTATGAAACTCACATAGCTCAATGCAATACACAGAAACACTAAAAGTTGACAGAAATTTAGTGCCCTCAAGATATATATCAGGTGTCCCAAAAATGGTTACATGTAGAAAAATGATTGTGTGCAAAAACTATAGAAGTTGAAGAATTGAAACTTTACATAACGCTTGATACATGCCTCTGCCAGATATTTGCAAAATTTTAGTTCTTCAGCTGTTATACTTTTGCACACGGTCATTTTTCAACATGTAACCATTTTTTGGGACACTTACAGGTCTGGTACTTCTTACTTCCTCAATTCACACATTACATTGAAAGAGGTGCGCTAACTAAATTCTGTTTGACCTATTTTGCCAAAGCAAAATTTAGTTAGCTTTCCCATAAAATGTTGGGCCCCAAAACATGATTTTGGACCTTAGGGCCAAAATTATACATTCTCAGTCCAAAAATGACCTCACCATCATCTTCAGTATGCAAATAAGTTGCTTCTAGAAATATATACTTTTATTTTGATTTAATTACTGCTGAGTTATAGAGTAAAAACCATTTCTGGGAAGGGTTGACAGGGCCCTTAAGCCGGAAACCCGGGTAGCAAATTACCTGTTAAGTCCCAACCCTAACCTACTGTGAAGGTAATCTGAAGCCAGATGTGTAAAACTTGTAATAGTAACAAAATAGACATCATTGTCTTATGTGCTTGCTTGCATAGTTATGCATGTACTGCATCTTGTACCTTGAGTAAGCAAGGTTAAGCACCATGCATGCAACCAATTACACTTCATGAACAAAAATTCAACCAACCACATGTCATAAATATGTGTGTAAATGACATATCTTTCAAGCATAAGCAAAAAGCGGCGGCTGTGAATGTTGAAAGCTTATCATCAAGAAAGGCTAAATGTGATGGCTCACCCCGGAAGGGGGGACTTTGCAGATGATATCAATTTTGATTTTATGATGTCATCTGTTACAGCATTTTCTAAGCTTTAAAATGACACCTTACTTGTTGAAATTGATCTCAAGGCGATCAAATTTTACAACAGAAAATCTGCTAGAAATTCGTATTATTTTCTTTATTTTTTGCTACCTATTTTCGTCAGTTTCTCGAAAAGTGTTCTGTTGCAAAGTCTTCCTTTTCGGTGCGAATAATCACAAATAATTAGTGATATCAATCATTGGCTCCTATGTGTCTACTCATTTTCCAAATGAATGTTTCAAGGCAGCTATCAGTGACACATTTTCAATGGTCTTCGATCTAAATGACTGGCTTCTATTCATTCGTGGGACCAACACATTTACCTAGTGACAGTTTACAATGTTCCAGGGCAGCCATCTTCTGGGCTGATTCCTCCAAGTCAGCCTGTAAGGTTTGAATCTTGCATTCCATGGATGTCCTCAATGCAGCTAACTCACAGTCCTAAAAACACAATGTATATTAATTTTATTATCCCAAGAAAAACATGTTGTAATCATCTGAGTTTTGCAAACCATTAATTATGTTCTCAATAAATCAGTAACAGCCATTGCCAAGATTACCAGTTGCAACCTCATTTTTCCAATTCAGAGTTGTCAGGGTAACACAGTAGAGCTTGTATGCATAATTGTTGTGATAAATTAGAGTGAAACAGATTCAATCATTCAACATTTTGCAATATATCGCTTCAATTTAAAACGACACAAATAACAGATGATGCAAAAATTTTCATGTCAAAGTTGAGTTTGCGTACTGAAAATTTTGGACAACCACAACACACAGTAGTCTGAAGTAATGTCTGGATCGTAATCTGCCGATTCTGATCTTAGATAGTTTCAAATCGGCACTTTTTCTAGGGTTCGTTGAATCAGTTTGTGAAATCGGTAGAATATAGATTTATTCGTAATTCCGATTCAGATCCAATAAGCTTAAAATTGGTCTGATTCCGATCCATCCCACCAGATCGGTCAGACAATAGTCTGAAACCAGCATAAAAGATCCTGTTCATATTTGGTAACTATGTGTACAAGAGATTAAATGAAAAATTCTTGCAATATGGTAAAATAACATGCTAAAGTAAAGATTAATTCATTGCATAAATGTGCCTTTTTCGCGAAGCATAAGTGGAGGGCAAAGCTCCATCGGGTCACCTACCTTTGATTGAAGCCTGTTCTCTATATCAGTCAGATGTTCTTCCGATTGGCTGGCATGCCTCTTGTTTGTCACTTCCAGACTATCTACCTATATTCACAACATGAACAAATATCCTATGTCAATCTGCAGAATTGAAACTGGATCATTTGGGTGGCGGTAATGTACCGCCGTTAAATCAATAACTACAGTATCTGGTCAAAGTCACTGGTCGAAAGTGAGATTCAGCATTTGCTCATAATAATATACAAAAAAAAAATGTTTATCATGAGTGCAACAGAACAAAGTTTGTTCTTGAGTAGAGAAGTAAAATGTGACCCGTCATATCTTAAGGTAACTTAGAGGTGTGTTCAGATCACTTTCACTCACAAAATCAAATTGGAGATTTTGATACCACGTGAAAGGGCATATTTTTCTCATAACCCCTATAAAATTTCTCGCCCATATTATGTTTTGTTAATTAAAGAGATATGGGCAAAAAAGGGCTGAATTACTGTTATGTTTTGTATAAATATCCTATACAGGGATGGTTATGGCTTTTTGTAACTTTGCCTGAATTTGCCTGAAAGTGTGAATTTCCCAATACTTTTGCACAGTGAAGATCCAAGCCTTTTTGCCTGAATTCAGGCAAAAACCTGAAGATAATCATGCCTGCCTATAGGTTTCTATGGGTCAATCTCAGATGCTTCTTTGCCTGTAGCATTAATTTGGCTCAAGGTATACAAATGAAACTTTACAATTGCTTTATGTAGGTGATGACCCTTCATTAAAATGCGGAAAAAGTATATGTCAAATTTTTCACCAGATCAGAATACCTACCTTTAAGGTTGGTATTGTAAATTACGAGAAATGGGTCATTGAAGCCGAGTATAGTCAAAAATCACGTCCAAGATTGAATTTCTAATTTCATCAGAAATGTTACTTTTGAAGTTTATTCTATTATAAAATCAAGCTCAAACATCAAAAACATGAGAAAAATGTGTTAAAAACCAAGATAAAAATCCTCTCTCTATTAAAGTTTTACTAAGTACAAAAAGTACTTTAAACTCAATTTTCTCATAACTATAGTTTTCCGAATCAGCCCGATGCCTTTTGCCAATTTGGATGTACAATGTAACTTTGCAACCGAACATCCAATAATCAAAAGTAAGGGGTCATTTTAAAGCTTAAAATCTCAGCTTTCAGCTAAGACCAAAAAAATCAATTTTGATTTTGGGACCCTTAAAGAGGCATTGGACAAGTTCAGCATCATCCCCAAACTTTTCCCCAAACATTTTGAGATTTTTGCATCATTTGAAGTATTAATAGTAATAATTACAGCATGCAAAGTTTCATTGTCAAATTCAAACCCTATATATCA
>JXSR01S019494.1:7911-22664 GCA_000969725.1 Ophiothrix spiculata | reverse complement strand
CCCCCCCCTCTATACTTGAAATATATGGAAACAAATGAGATATACATTTGATCAAACTGTGCTTCATTCCTCTCTTGTTCAGAACTCCTGTTGCCTTGATCAGCAATTTACACATCTTTTACACATCTCTTTATTTTGGTACGAGACCTGAAGATTGCTTAGTGTAATGGAATCGTTCCTAAAACAAAAACAATATGCATACTATACCAAGTGCCCTCTTCAACTGAGAAATGAGTTAATAAAATTGTCCGTCATTGTCTTTCACATTCACATCAGCTTTTGCATTCATAAGAATCTCTTATATTCGGATTTGAAAACTAATATGTCTCCATCAGTAATTGTGAGAATGGTAACCTGGTTAGGGACGGCTTCACAACTCAACCGGCGGTTGTCTGCCGGTTCTAGGTGGTTCTGGGTGGTTGGTTATTTTTTTATCCCAGTTGAACCGCTCAGAACTGCCCAGAACCGGCAGGCAACCACCGGTTGAGTTTTGAAGCTGCCCCTTACCTGATGGTGATCATCCATAAAAGCGAAACATCATGCATTTGTATGTCTATGCCAATTACCAGCCTCAACTAAGAAATTCGCTACTCAACTAAACTAAATTGTCCATCAATTGTCTTTCACAAACACATTTGCCATTGTATTGATAAGCATCTTTTACATTCCAATCTGCACACTTCTTCATTCTATTGTGGATTGCATAACATGGATTGCGTAGTGTACTGGAGTCTGTCCCTACAACAAAAACTAATGGGTCTTTTACAGTTTTTTTTTCATTGTGCTTGGATAAGTTCGTTTCTAAATCCAGGGTGAGTACTCCAGTAATCATTGATGTCTGAAAATGCATAGGTCCATTACAATTCTTATTCAGAACCAAGCCCTGATCTCTTCACAAGTTGTCACAATATTCAAATGTTAGTCTTTTTTATCAGTGTCGATGGCACAATGAGAATGCTTCATCAAGCAAAATGATATATGTCATGCTAATTTAAGTCCCACTGACAATGGTAATCCTACATCTTTTTCTGGACACACAGTCCTTCTCATTCTCCTTTGGACTTCATCTGTCACAGTATCCCCTCTATACTTTCGCTCTATCTCTGGTAGAGATTGCGCAATGTCATGGAATGTTGGCCTTGCTGGTCGTCTTATTGAGGCTGACGAACAGCGTATGCGACATGTTTTGTTCGAGATTCAAATGTATATGTACAAATTCACAATTCTAGGTCTAATTAGTGAAGTGTAGTTTTATAGCATTTTTACTGCTGTTTTCTATACGGACAGCCTACGGTAGTAGAAATTAACTATCATCAATAGAAACAAATATGGGTTTACAATAACAACAATAAACAAAGAAAGCAACAAACAATTTACTCACATGGTGCATTAATGTCAAGCACAAACTGTGTGACATGATTGGTCTGATACTTCCAAGGCACTCTGTATATTCATAGTATGTCTGTTAAAGCGACTCTTTAAATCCTCACTTTGGAGCCCCTCTACAAAGTGATCGCTACAATCATTCCTATGCTTCTTGTGGCAAGTCTCTTCGCATCTGCCAAGACGGCCATGCTACCATAGCACAAATTGCCTATTAGGTGCATGCCAAGATCTCTTCTGCAATGGCTCATCCCACTTGGCAACCATTCCCCTCATCTTGGTGATACAACCACTACAGCATCAGCACTGCTTCATCATGCACAATGTTATATGTCAAGTCCTACTGACAATGGCAATCCTACGTCTTTTTCTGAACACACAGTCCTTCTCATTCTTCTTAGCTGGTTGGACTTCCTCTGTCACAGTGTTCCCTCTATATGTTCCTCGAGCTTCTTTATTGGCTCATTTTCAGACAGAGTCATTGTGAGGGCCAGTACTTGGGTGTAATATGCCAACCCTTCATCATCTGAATCTGTGACTTATTGTGCACTTGTTATGTTGTCCTTCAGATGGGCAACCCACTTGATCTTGCTGTCCAGCCCAGCAGTTTCGTCAATATTTAGGCGTAACCCAACCTCTTTCAGTTTTAGAGTATCCAAGACAAACAGTGCAGACATAAGGTTGCAGAGGATCTCTTCGGATGCCGGATTTGCCATTGTTACTTTCTGGTCCTGGCAGGATTGCCAAATTTGTTACCAGGTCCAAAATAATTCCCATATGGTTTACCATAGTTACAAGTTATCCCAATTTAAATTATATTTGTTATGTCTTCTTTTCTTTTCAAGACTCGGTGCCTACTGTCATCTAATTCTTGCTGCTTTTCCTGCTGACATTTGACAAGTTCATATATGCTACTTTGACGTTGTTTAAACTTATATCTTTGTATACGTTCTTTTTTCTGCTTTCTTGGACCAACTGGTCCATTTCTTCCTCGGATAAAGCCTCAACATGTTGAAATATCAGCACTATTTGGTCTTTTGTCCATTAAGAAGCCCAGATACCCAAAAATTCGTTCAGGCAGCTTGTTATGTTTAGGGATGGATTTGGATTGTTGTCTGTACACATTATCATCCTTCATTACATAGACACTGCCACTTGGCAAAAAATCTGCTGTCGTCCGTCTCAATGTTGCATGGATAGCAAGAAGGCTATAGCATATTTGTACACGTCATCTACATGGATGTCACTTTCTTCAAAGCATGTGTACTGACCTTAGGCAAATTCAAGAAGTTTTCTTTCATCCTTTGCTAAAATAATCTTTAAAAAGATACAGCAACTGGATATATGATCATGTTCCTCATGAGAGATAAAAATTGACAAAGTTAACGGTATACAACTTGCTAATTTAAGTCCTAAAATAAACTGTTTTGTCTCTGCTTAGAATTGATGTCTTTAGAATAATATTGAAATTAGTACCCTTTTTCTTTATCATTTTGGATTTCTACGTGTTACACAGAATCAATGCTGAATATAAAATTGCACAATGTATGTTGACAAATCTGGTAATAATGACTAAGGAGGTTCCACTGTATAAAGCTTTAGTTGTTACTCACAGCTGCTATCGAGATGCAATACTCAATCTGTCACCACAACAAACATTTTCAATCACATCCGGCATTTCTCTGCAATGCTCACACACATACCAGTCTGGTATCTCAAATTCTTTTTCAGAAGTGGAGGATGGTTGTGGGGACTTGGTTTGTATCTTTTGATGGCTGCGAGGCTTCCATTGTACGTGGGGGTGGTAGTGGAGGTGACTGAGTTTGACTACATAATGTATCTGCAACTGGCTGTGGAGCTGCGGCAGGCCGTTGGTCTTCAGCTGATGCCTGTTGGGGTGTCTGTGGAAGTTCTGCAGCTGCTTGTGGTGGTGTCTGTGCAGCTGCAACTGCATGTGGATCCGTCTCTATACCCTTGCATGAGGTCAAAGGTGAGGCCTGGTTGTATCTCTGCCATGAGGTATACAAGTTCCTCCAGTGACTCTCTCGTACTGTTAGTAACCATTTCCTAAAAAGATGATGCCTGTTTGTATCTCTGCCATAAGAGACACAAGTTCCTCCAGCGACTCTCTCGTACTGTTAGTAACCATTTCCTAAAAATCAATGTAGGGAAAAATTGTGAAATTGACACTCTTTGCATCAGTCAAGGTATGCAAGGAAATAGTAATCAACATATTTTATATTCAGAAACTTCCACTTTAACATTTCTGTGAAGTGTGTCCCAATTTTATGACTGAACTTCAATATTTTGAGATTTAATAGAGTTAGCTTATCTTTCGCAGTATCCTGGGTGAAAAAGCCATCCAATGGCCAGAACAGATTTCACTAGGTCTGCAATATCTGTCCAGTATTAATCAATGGTCTTGTTGTCAATATTCAAGTTGTTAGCAAGCTTTAAATTTGAGTAAAGTACAAGCGTGTCCTTCGCTTTAGAAATACATGTCAAGATTTGTACTTTCTGTCCAATTTTATGACTTGAAGCTCAGTATTTTGCGACTCTTTATCAGGTTAGCTTGTCTTCAGTATCTATTGCAGTACACTGTGTGAAGTAAAAGTTGTAAGCTCAGCTTGCCTGTGATCAGGCCTGTAATTTGTAGCAATTTCAAACTGACCGTCAATATTTTGAAGTCTTGGATATCTTTTGCTGTGTCCTGTGTGAAATAAAGCCGACCCAAGCCTAGAATGGTTTTCACTAGATCTGCAATATACCCTATTCACTCTTCTAATTCAACCATTTTCCTTCTGACAATCTCCTTAAATTAACAAAATCCCCATTTCCAAAAGTTTGACAAATAGTCATACTCTATGACGGACACTTCATTTAAAATATTTTAACATTTTTTGGCACGCTAGTATGAACGCGCTCAACTGTAACATGATCTAAATCGAGAAAATGAGTAGTTGAATTGGACGAGTGGATACGGTATATAGTTATCAAATGTCTTGTGTCAATGTTTAGGTTGTTGGTCATTTGTAAATGTGGGTAAAATAAGGTAGTCCTAAGAAATATATTTACATGATAGGTAATGTCTGTCCAATTTATGACTGGACTTCAGTATTTTGAGATCTTATTGGGATAGCTTGTGTTGGATTTCATTTGCTGTGTCCTGGGTGAAATAAAGCCAACCCAAGCCAAAAATGGTTTTCACTAGATCTATAATATAAAGGTCTTTGTGTAAATGTTTAGGTTATTGGCCATTTGTAAATGTAGGTAAAGTAAGCTTGTCCTTAGCCAAAAAATACATTTTCATATACTTCAGTATTTTGAATTCTAATTGGGATAACTGGTGTCAGATTTCATTTGCTTGATTGAAAAAAAAACCACCGTAAAGTGAAGTCTTCCTGATCAGGTCTGTAATGTATGTCCAATTTTATAACTGAACTTCAATATTTTGACATTTAATAGGGTTAGCTTGTCTTGCATATCTTTTGCAGTATCCTGGGTGAAATAAAGCTGTCCAATATGGACGGATTTCACTAGGTCTGCAATGTCTGCCCAGTATTAATCAATGGTCTTGTTGTCGATATTCAAGTTGTTGTCAAGCTTTAAATGTGCAAGTACAAACATGTCCTTCGCTTTAAAAATATATAAGATAGGGACTCGGCGACGCCGCAGATCTTGAACCCTACCCATGTTGGTTTCTGGGGCATAGAAATCCACCTAAGAGCCAACTTTGGGTCCTAGTAGGCAATCATTGCTTCGTCTACGGGCAAGATCCCTTGCATCATTATATTTTTTCCTGCAAGTTTCTTGAACCTTGTTCCAACAGTCCTTGGTGGTATTCTGCTGCTTCACCCCCTTGGCTTTGGCTATTGCTTTGTTTGTCCAAGAGGCAATCTAGCATCTCCTTGGAAGGTACGAGTTTTGAGTTTCCTGGATGTTGTTCCGTGTCCAGCCATTTTCTTCAGGGGGATAATTCGGATCGTCACTGTCATCGGGATCTTGGTCGTCGTCCAAGGCCTCCCTGGTCCGAACCCTTTTCTTCCTCAATGGAGCATGGTCCTTGCAATGAGGTGGTTATACCATCCAGGCTTGGTGCTATGATAGTTCTCTTAATTTCGGACACATCCCATCACGAAATGGATTCCAAACCAAGCTTAAATCTCCTCCTTAGTGGTAGTCTGCTGCTTCACCCCCTTGGCTTTGGCTATTGCTTTGTTTGCCAAGAGGTAATCAAGTGATGCTGTCATTGGGATCTGGGTCGTCTTCCGAGAAGGCCTCCCTGGTCCTAACCCTTTTCTTCCTCGATGGAGCAGGAACAAAGAGTTGATGGAGTTCCTCATCAAGTTAGTCTTTGTCATCTGCAGACTCCTCATCTCCTTCAATGATTCCATCTCCAGGATCATCCCACTGATGTACGTCATCCTCCTCATCCAGTTGAACACTTGCAGAGATGCCATTTTTCAGGTTTTAACCTGAATCAGGTTTTTTAGAAGCTCACACCATGATTTCAGGTTTTTTATGATCTCTAATTTACATATTTTCATACATTTTCGGCCTTTTTGGAGTATCTTTCAAGAATTGATGGCTTTTTCAGGTTTTTTTCATTGAAATTAGTGACATCTCTGCACTTGGAAACGTGCCCCCAGCGCAAGCAGTTCATCCTCCTCTGTATGAACTAAGTTCCTTTTTCATTTTTTTTGTGTAAAACATTTTGAATATTGTTTTAGAGAAAGTTTGCTGCATAGTATTTTCTTGCCTTTTTCTTTGTTTTCTTTACAAGTTTCCCTGAAATATCATTTCATTCTTTTTCCATTTTTTTTTTCATATCTTAACTCTGTTCATTAATTGTACTGTCACATATTTTCATTCTCTTGGTTTCCCCGCTCTAATTCATGTTCAAGTTTGCGCTTCGCTCCTCCCAATTTTAGCTTTATATCACTCTTTTGCTATCGTTCTGGTTGTTTACTACTATTAAGAGCCCCCTTTATTACTTTTCAATTTCAACTTGTGGTAAACGTCTCTGACTTTAGGAAATAACTGCTCATGCAAAGCTGGCTTATTGATTTCATTTCCTCGAATAGCATATTTTTCAAAAATTGTTATGAGAACTGTCCCAATTGCCAGCTATGCTTAGGGCACACAGCTTGTACTATCTCATGCAGTACTTATTAATATACAAAACCCAGTCATCAGGTGCCACTGGCATGTTTGCCAGTGGCACCTGATGACTGGGTTTAGTTAAAGTCAGGTACAGGCAAAATATGCAGAGAAATAAAAAGCCCAGAACTGCCATTGTTATACTTAGTTGAAACTCATTACAACAATGTTGTAAGGGACAGAGAAAGGTTTAAGTAAAGTACAAAGGAAATTGGATTAATTAAAAGAAATACCTCTTTTACATCGGGATATTCTTGTTATCTGATTTTTTATAATGAGGTATTACCATATAACATTCAAAAGATTACACGATCTACTTTACTTTACAACAAAATATATGAAAATAGATACCGATACCGATCATGACATGCCAACTTCTCCGTGATCAAGTATTACATTCTACATTTAAAACTACATTACAAGAATAACTTCACTGCTGCTACAAGTCTACACCATTTCCATAGTCCTTCAACAAACTAAACAGTTAGCTTGTACTCACAGTGAATAAGCTCCCTCTGTAATGAATTTGGTGAACAATGGTTGAAGAATTAAAGTTGGATGGAGTGAATTAAGTGTTGGAAGTCTGAGTGCTGGTGATGATAAATGAAGGATTAGATGGGGTTAAAGAAGTGTTAGATGATGTACGAGTAGGGTTGGATTGAGTCGATGAAGTGTCAGTGGTAATAGATGGAGTTAGTGTGGTTGGACTGGAGGTTTGGTGTGTCTTGAATAAATGAGAAGTTAGATGATGGGGTAGGATGGATACAACAGGTGCTATTATCATTGGAGGAGCATATGACAAGGTTTAAGATCTGACCCCGATTTAACTGCCAAAAGTGGAAAAAATACAGATGCTTGAAATAAAGAATAATACATGTTTTTAGGGTGAAATTTTGTGTAGAATTCAAATATGAAATAAAAAATGCAGAGACTTGCACTTGAAATTTTGTCCCATAGACTAATACAGGGCCGAGATTGACGAAAAAGTGGAAAAAATGGCAAAATCCATTTGTTAAAAAAATTCAAACTTTTTTATAAAGTATGTTATCAAAACAATATTCCATACACTTATGAGCCACTACACTGGGCATAAGCCTATAGTTTTGTAGGGCCATATCTGTTAAGATAAAAATGTTTGAATTTTTTTAACAAATCGCCGGATTTTTTTCACACTTAGGGGTGGGGGTAACATTTTTGCATTTATTTGCACTTTTCAAGCATATTATGAAATAAATCATGTTATAAACTTAAAGCTGACATATTTCCAAACAAAATGAGGGGTAAACAATCTCTGTAGACCCATTCTATCAAATTTTATGAGGGATCAAACATGAATTTTTCGCAAAATAGCCATATTTTTGGCACCCTTTTGTCACGCGACATGCCGATTTTAAACAACTAGCACGAGTAAATCATGCAGCTGATTAGGATAAAACTTGTTTTGTTGAGACTATTAGATCACAGTCTGACAATAAACAAGTATAAATTGATGATACTACTGTATTCTGTCACTTTAGAGGGCAATTTATAACAACTCATAAAAATTTTTGTCACCGAAAAATGCCTATTTTCGGGCAAAAATGGGCATAAATCGTAAAATTTCACAAAAACGACACATTATACAAATTTTTTGGTCACAAAATTAGAAACTACAGATATTTTTACCCTAGAAATGACACATTTCCATATAATTAACTGATTTTTTAACCCCTAAATATTTTTTTCACACTTTTGGCAGTGAAATCGGGGTCAGATTTTGAACCTTGTCATATTGAGATTGAGTTGCTGTCACAGCTAGATCCGCAGAGGTTAGGAAATAACTGCTCATGCAAAGCTAGCCTATTGATTTCATTTCCTCAAATATCATATTTTTCAAGAATTGTTGTGAGTACTGTCATTGTCCGATTTCCATCCAAGGAAGCTAACTTCCACAGTTGCATCATTATATTTTTGAACCACTTGGGCTGGCTCCCACCTTCCAAGCTGGTCAACAGCCTGTACCTTATCCCTCTCTCTCAACTCCATTGCATTTGAGTAAGTTTTATCTACATCATGTGGTGTGAACATCATAATGCCTAGTGTGAAAATGAAAACTCCTCAGCTGAGCCCTAGTTTATAGCTTTGCTCCTCCCAATTTTAGCTTTATAACACTCTTTTGCTATCATCCTCGTTGTTTACTGCTATTAAGAGACCCCTTTATTACTTTTTGATTTTAACTTGTAGTACACTTCTTTGACTTTAGGAAATAACTGCTCATGCAAAGCTGGCCTATTGATTTCATTTCCTTGAATATCATATTTTTCAAGAATTGTTGTGAGAACTGTGCCAATTGCCAGTTATGCTCAGGGCACACAGCTTGTACTATCTCATGCAGTACTTATTAATATACAAAACCCAGTCATCAGGTGGCACTGGCAAAACGTTCTGTTAAAGTCAGGTACAGGTAAAAATGCAGAGAAATAAAAAGCCCAGAGCTGCCATTGATATACACAGTAGAAACTCATTATAACAATGTTGTAAGGGACAGAGAAACCTTCTTTACATCAAAACTATGTGTATCAAGGTTTAAATAAAGTACAAAAGAATATGGATTAATTAAAAAAAGAACTCTTTTACATCGGGATGTTCTTGTTATCTGATTTTTTATAATGAGGTATTACCGTATAATGTTAAAAAGATTATACGATCTAGTTTACTTTACAACAAAAGATCATGACATGCCAACTTCTCTGTGATCAAGTATAACACTCTACATTTAAACATTTAAAACTACATTACAAGAATAACTTAACTGCTGCTACAAGTCTACACTATTTCCATAGTCCTTCACAAACAATACAGTTAGCTTGTACTCACAGTGCATAAGCTCCTTCTGTAATGAATTTATGTATGTATCTAACGGACGTCTCTCTTTAAATTTGAATGCAAGCGTGTCTAGATTTACTTTGGCAAAACCTGCGGAATTTGATATCCTGGTGTCCCAACCCTGTTCAAAAAAATTGTCAAGTCATAATTTGATGTCGACTCTATATTCGGTAACCGTGCTTCCTTGTTTGGTAACTTTAAGAGCCAGCAGTCATAAAAGCTCGAAATGTTTCCCTTTGGACAGGTATATCAACATTCACGAGTGAATCGCTTCTCCTGGCAATACTTAGGCCTTCTTGAATCTGCAATGGAAAAAAAATCAAAAGGAGAACGTTACAGGTATGATTGTAAATCTCTTTTGTTTTAATTTCCTAAAAACTTTGAGATTTTTCAAAGATTTTGGAGGTTACAATCTTGTAAAAGATAAAACTATTGTAGGTTTGTCTGCATTTGCACCATGACACTTAACATGGAATGGCCTCATGCACCTAACGCTTAACCTGATTTACACCGCAACACCTAAGCACTGAATGACCTCATCTGACGGATGACGATCTGGGACGACATAAAGTGGTTGTAGTCATTTCTTTCCTCTCTATTCGGGTAGTAGTGTTTATCTGGAGTTCTAGGCCTAAAAACCAGATGAGTTTTGATTGAAGTTGTCCCTACGTCTCTCTACAGGCCTACCCCTATGTTCATAATTCATGGTCATTGCTTTCTGTTCATGTATTGCCTCTTCCAAAACCTTAAGTTTAGATAACACGTATGACAACAGTTTTTCAGTCCTTGAATTTTGTGCCGAGGTATCATTGATTGTTGCCACTGCTTTAGTGACATTTGGCTGTTCAGGAAAAAAGCACTCAGGCTGCTCTGTAAGGCCCAAAAAAAAATATTGTTTGTTTGCCCTCCAGTGGAAAAATTAAAATTTTGGGTCGGTTGGTCGGTTAATCTTTTTTTTTTTTTTTACTCTACACATATGATGTCATTCCATGGATTTTATCATGAATACCAAGCAATGCAGGGCTTAATCAAAAATTGTGGGTCATTATTTAGAGGAAATATGCATTTTATACTACTAAATGTGACTTCACACTGCTAAATATTTTTTTTACATCAAAAATATTGAGTTTCCATATTTTACATGTTTGAAGAAAAAAAAAAAAAACTAAAATCGCGACCCTAATTTTTGGCATTTTTAGGGTCGGTCGCGGAGGGCAAACAAACATAATTTTTTTTTTGGCCTAATCAACTTGAGCGCTTTCAACCTTTTTTGGCATAGTTCAATGGCCGCAGGTAGGTTAGCTACATTGCTTTTCTTACATTGGTCCCTAAGTAAGGGGTTGATCCCAGCTAAGAACCTATGTAGTACTTTGGCCGTGCGTTGGCCTTCATTGTATGTGGGAAAAGCTTGCATCACCAAATTGTTGAGATCAGGCACATATACATCTATATTTTCCCCAGCTAATCGGAGGCGTGCAGTTAGTGAATCTCTAATGGCCCGCAAATATTCCTGGTAATGAAAAACTGCGCACAATTGTTCCCTAGCGGCAGGATATTTCTTGGGTGAAGGATCTTTACACTTTGTACACAGCACCAGTTAAGCACTGTGGAAGTAGGGCAATAAGCCGTTCATCAAGAGCATCCTCATCAGGGACCAGGAGCCTAACACTATTTCCAAGCCTTTCCAAATATTCACCGATGTCTTGCCCAGGTTGACCAGAACCTTGGGGAGGGTGAGACTAAATTGGTAATTTGGTTGATTTAACATAGATTTATTTCCTTTATTGTTAAGATGATGGTCATATACCTTAGAGTGATATTCCAGATGTATGTTTTTCGCTTAATAAAATAACAACCTAAATTTATTGAGTTTGAAACAAGGAATTACTTAAACAAAGCATGCGTCTGTTATAAATTCAGTTGAATTGAGCATTAAGTTGTCTGCAGAAATTAACCCACATCATTTAAGGTTTCATTACATAAGTTAATTTTGCAACAAGACTACCTTAATCGGATGAATTAACTAAAGGTGCTGGTGCAGGAGCTTCTTCGATTTCTTTGGTTATATTTGGATTTGGGTTGTTTAGAGTGTTGGTATAAGTGCCTGGTGCTTCATAGATAAGCAGATTAAAACACCCTATGTCCTGCAAGTAACGTGCAAATTAACTGGCATCTATCAATGAAATACTAGGACTATCAATAAAGGACTGAATAATCTGTAGTCCCTGAACTCCTGTTTTATCTTCAAATAAAAGGCTTACAGTGATGTTTGTTACTTTTTGGTCAGGATTTGGGACAAGGATATTTGCATACAATAGTCTGGGGGCAAAATTACAGGGGGGGGGGGCTTTGCCACTGTTAAGAATACTTACGTTGCTTCTCGATGATCTCAAGTTTAATCTGAGTTTCGTATCTGTTCTATAGCATAATCCCTTCTAGCATCTCCTTGCAATTCTCTGGTATATCTGGTGTTTCTTTCATGAAATTCTTCAAAACATCTGGAGATACTGTACAGAATACTGCACTCGTGAACCCTTAGTTTATTAAGCCTGAGTTTATTACTACTATTCCTGTCGGGACATAGGTAAATCCCCATCGGTGATGTCCAAAATTGGAAAAGGTTCTCCTTGAAGGGGAGGATTTTGAAGTACGGCACCTGGAGGTGAAGCTGGTGGCACGTATGTGGCTACTACCGGCAACTCGTAAAGTATGTGTAATATGTTACAAGTTACATCAAAAGGTACAAGTTGTCGAACTTGGACAAAATTGAGATTTTTGTGTTACTTGTAAGAGGACAAAATAAGCTTTAAAATGATACATTGCTTGTGAAAATTGAAGTTTTAGTTTCAAAGTTATGATGAATAAAGACGGTTGTTTTCTTATTATTTTCTTTATAATTTACAAGCTTAATTGGCCTGTATCTCGAAACTTGCTTGGCCGACAACTTGTACCTTTTGATGTAACGCGACACATATGTGTTCGCCAGTTTCAGTTGTCTACACCATCTGCTCAGGAGTGCCACATTTGGTTGCGTTGATATGTGATTGAGGATGGTTACACTATGTAGTTGTGATGGTAAATACCTTAATTCTAATGAAATTGTTGCCCTACTTGTGTTTGCTCAGGCACTCTGGTATTAAGGGGTGTAAGCACCTCACTCAATGTTGCGTTTTTGGAAATTTATTTTGTACCATAACTTTTGAACAAAGTGCTTAAAGTTAATAAAAGTATACATTTCCAGAAAGGAATTTTCACAAGGAACATGATGGTGATGTTGATTTTTGACCAAAAATCACATTTTTTGAGAAAATCACGAAAAACAAAATTTTTTGGCCATTTGGGATTCCAACCAAGCTAAAAATAACATTTTTTTGCAAAAATGACCTAGAAATGGAAATATTAATTTTAAACATCCATTTGCATGTTGCGTTTTTTTTAATTTTTTGGATTTTGTCCAATTTTTTGATTTTCATGCCAAATGAGGTCAAAAATTCACTTTTTTCCATTTTTGGTCATTTTTTGACCTTATTTGGCATGCAAATCAAAAAAATGGCCAAAATCCAAAAAAGTAAAAAAGATGCAACATGCGAGTGGGTGTTTAAAATTAAAATTCCCATTCCTAAGTCATTTTTCTAAAAAATGTTATTTTTAGCTTTGTTGGAAACCCAAATGGCCAAAAAAATATATTTGCAAAAACGCAACATTGAGTGAGGTGCTTACACCCCTTAATCCAACAGTAGGCTTGAAGGTAATGTCCTGGCCAAATGGCCGGATAATTGACAATTAGCATTTATTATTACTTAACTTTTGAAATTTTGTTACCGATACTTCAGAGATGGCCCTATGAGATTAAATTGAGAATCTTTTACCTTGAAAGTCGAAACAGTTGTTAGTTTAGTTGCCTGTTTCATAAATATGTGATTGTTGGCTATATGCCTTACGACGCAGGTGCCACGCAAATACTAAGCAGTCTATTTTAGAGTGGTTTGGTAAGAGTCTGTTGAGGCAAACCTAGTAACTGTTTGGGAGTCCAGCACAGACAGTATAACCGTAAATTTCAGGCCTAAAGTGAGGAGGCCACAACATTATGACTCATAATAATACTAAATCATTTCGACTAAATGGTTTGAGTTCAAGTGACACATTAATTATTATAGAGCCCTAATCATATAAATTTACAGTATAACCATGCTCACCTGTGTTCCTGTCCTTGCATTGACAGATCCTTGGAATCCTTCCATCAAACACAAATAACAGTAAAACCTTGAGTCACAAGTTCCAACAAAGTCCTAGCTCGACATCCGATATTCTTCTCACTGAAGCGTTGCTTAAATCTATATGTTATATAGATCACGAATGGAACAGGTATTCCCTTAAAACTTTTGACGACGTACAACTTCAGAAATTTGATGTGAAATTTTCTTAAATTATATTTTTCAAAACGTACAACTTCAGAACGTACAACTTTATCTTGGCCTAGTCCAAATGGGGTTGATTCTTTGAAGGTATGAGTTTTGAGTTTCTCGTTGTTCCGTGTCCTGCCATTTTCATAGGGGATAATCCCGTGGGTTGTCACTGGGATCTGGGTCCTCGTCTGAGAAGGCCTCCCTGGTCAGAACCCGTTTCTTCCTCGATGGAGCAGGAACAAAGAGTTGATGGAGTTCCACATCAAGCTGGTTTCCTTTATATATCAATGCATGGCACAATGACATACTGGTTCATCAGAAACTTTAATCCACATCATGTATTTTTCACCTGTTAAAAGTGGGTACAAGCTGTTTCAAGTTCAAATGGATTACAGTCTTCTGAATCGAATTTCATAACTACTGTACACGGTTGTACAACCAACTCGTTTAGTATAAAATTACTTAAGTAGTTATCATAGATGTCTGGTAAAGAATATACGTTTAAGTTTGGTTTTTCACCGAAGTACTTATTGAAGCAAGAAATAAAACAGCTAGGGTTGTTTGTTTCTGGCTCTTCCCAGTATTTTTGCTCTTCAAAAGATAATTTGTCCAGTTGCTTGCTTAAAAGAGTTATACTCTGCCAAAATCGGTAAACTGGTTTGAGTTTAGAATGGTGCGGTATTCTCCTAGCGTGTTGAACAGTTGTAAGTTTCGCTTAATGTTATGTTCTGGAATGTTAGGAAACAATTTGCAGAGTTCACTTATTTTTCCATTGTTTTTTGTTTTTTTCAGAATGTTTAAGTAATAACCTTGATGAATGCTGATCGTATTTGTAATCGATTTCCTTGAAGTTCCCAGCTGTACAGAAGATTAACTTTTTCATTTATAGATGAACAGTTTTGCAGTGCTATAGTTGATGGAATAGGTTGTTTAGTTGTT
>JXSR01S019491.1:35373-46299 GCA_000969725.1 Ophiothrix spiculata | reverse complement strand
ATACGTTGGTAAGACAAGGGTTAAAGCCAAAAAAATTAAATATCGCAGCTTGAAAAACAAAAAAAAATACATAAGAAATAAAACAATAAATTTCGCTCGTGAAGTTACGTTTTTGATCATAACTTTTGAACGGAAGCTCGGATTGTTATCAAACAAAAAGCAAAAGAAAGCTAATTTTGTCCGTAATTTCAATTCGCAATTTGTATTTTTAGCCATATCAACCCCATATTCCCCCTCCAGAAAGGAATTTTCACAAGGAAAATGATGGTAATGTTGATTTTTGACCAAAAATCACATTTTTTGAGAAAATCACGAAAAACACATCTTTTGGCCATTTGGGTTTCCAACCAAGCTAAAAATAACATTTTTTTTAAAAATGACCTAGGAATGGGAATTGTACTTTTAAACACCCACTCGCATGTTGCGTCTTTTTTACGTTTTAGGATTACGGCCTATTTTTTTATTTTCATGCCAAATAAGGTCAAAAATTCACTTTTTTCCATTTTTGGTCATTTTTTGACCATATTTGGCATGAAAATAAAAGAATAGGCCAAATTTTACTGACAAATACCTAAAAATTCATAAAAACTTTGGTCTCCCATAGGACATATCACGTGACCCCTGATATGAACATTCACGTTTTTGAATATAACTCTTTAACCATACATCGGAGATGGGTAAAAGTATACTTTTTCTGATTCTTTGTGATTAATGGAACACAATAGAATGGTTTTTAACACGATTTAACCAAATTTTGAAATGTTAACCCCTGTTTTGACAGCCATTTTGATTTATGCAAATTAATCACTGTTTCACCAACTAGATTTTTCTAGATTTTGGAATAGTTGTTGTATATGTTTGTCTAATATTATCCTGAAAATATCATTACTTTTGCAATTTGTTTGACTAATGGCCACAATTTTCATTAATTTTCTTAGCCTAGTTGATTATGTAAATAGTTCTATTCAGTATCGTAGTGGTTATGTAACCTCCCCAGTAACTGGTTCACGCACATCCCCTGACAACGGTGTATGCTAAACTTTTGTATGGTGATCATTTCGATCATGGTTCAAAACTAGAAAGCGTGAACCAGTTGTTAGGGTGATAATCGGATTACACGTAACACTTCGAAACTGAATTGTGTCAAAACGAAATATTGAGATATGTTATAGTGATATTGAGGCTGTTTTTGTTGAAATCAACCTGCTAAAAACTAAGCCTATTCTTGTAAGTAGTGTTTACCGACCCCCAGACTGTAAAATAGATTTTCTGGAAAACTTAATGATATGTTTCAAGAGTGTAACAACATATACGATGATGTATATATCATGGGTGATTTTAACTTGGATCAAGCAAAAACAAGGAACTTAACGAAAGTAACTTACTTAGCTTATAACTGTTAATGAGGCAAATAATTACAGATTATACAAAGGTAACTGATTTGTTGATTGATCGATGCCAGCACCGTGAGTTCGCTCCTGCGTCGCTCTCTCGATATTTTGTGATTTTTATGCATTATCATTGCTATGTTTGCCCGAATTTGTGATTGTGAGTAGCTGTAAGTGTGTGGACCGTCAAGATGTTTTTATTTCACCGATACCGGTCTTCGTTTTACCATGTTTTATGGACACTTTCTGTTCTATTGCTGTTGGATTTTGCTATAGACTGGGTATGTACTGTACATAACAATTGATTGTGGCATAGATGAAAGTGTTTGTGTCCGATTAGCTAAATTGAACCTACTTCAGCACCCGTGTCTCTTTCACATCCATAAAGCAGTGAGATCAAAGCGTTGGAAGAAAAGGGGAAAGGGTCGCAAGAAACGTAACTCAAATAAAAGGTTATCTATACCGACTTTGATAGGTAACAGAGAACAAACTAACTTCATTGACCAACAACAATTCTCCAACCATTTCAATTTGCTTCCAATACCCATACATAATGGAGAGTTTGCGATTTTCAGAACGCGAACGCGAACGAAAACGAAAACGCGAGTTCTATTGAAATTCAGCCAACCTTTACCTGCTTGAACAGTACAGCACACCGTGGATTGCAGAATTTCACGTACACTTTTACGTGGATACTAATCACTTAATCGAGATCCCCTATTGTTTTAAATTAAAGTTATATCAAAATCAGATAAACACGTTCAACAATAATGCCCAGACATACATTACCAGCACTTTCCGAGGTTTTATTGCATTTGGTTGTAAAGATTCTGGGTCGTAAACTTCAAACTTACACAACCGTAAATTGGAATTTTCTGATTTTGCATTGACTTCTCTGTGAAATGTTCACGTTCTACATATCTGATTGCGAAAGCCAATACTCTGAACGGAAACTATCAAACTTACGTGAATAGTAGCCAGACATGTGGAAATTACCGTTTGAAGAAGGTCTTTTTACGTGAGTGCACGTTCATTACGTCAGTATGGGTTCTATTGAAAGTTCTATTAAAGGCTAATTAACTAACTTACTAACTAACCAACTAACTAACTAACTAACCAAGTAACTAAAACTAACCAACCAACCAACCAACTAACAAACAAACAGACAAATAAAATAATAAACAAACAAATAAGTAAATAAATAAGTAAATAATCAATCAATCAAACAATAAACAAACAAATAAGTAAATAAATAAGTAAATAATCAATCAATCAAACAAACAAACAAACAAACAATAAATAAATAAAAAAATAAATAAATACAATACAATACCATACAATAGATCATCAGGTAAACGATTACTGCTGACTAGATTTTATCATTTACGACTTGTTTACCGATATCTCCATCGATCTATCCATTTGTTAAATTACTTCTTTCTTTAATAAAAATTAAAATGACTTTGTCATGATTTACCATGATAACAGTGTTATAAGATACTACCAAAACCCAGCGGGGAGTGTCTTTATGAATCGCCCTTGTCAATGTGACTATTGATCAATACATCTGTTGTGCAACCAAGGACGTCACGCTGCTAAGCATCTGATATTCCACGAGCTGCTGCGTGCGCAACAGAAGGGACTCGTGTTTAAAAAACCCGCTACACACTCGATGAAACAGGGGCAATTCATTGAATAGTATTGTGATATGAATTTAACTCATGCATATCGACAACTCAGTCCCTTGAACTAGGTATGATGATTGTACGTGAAACTTAAAAAGTACGCGTATGCGTGAACCGTTACGTAAACGTGAGTTTAAAAGTGCTCACGTTTCTGTGTCCCGTTCCATGTACGTGGAAATCGCAATCTCTCTAATGATAATGTCCTCAACGTCCGATTATGGAATGCCCGATCTGTACGTCAGAAGACTCACTTGATCTTTGAAGATATCATTGCCAATAATATAGACAGCTATAGACCTATTTGTTATAACGGAAACTTGGTTAGCTGAGTATGACCCTGTGGTAATCGGTGAGATCATCATCATCCTTTGACTTCCGTCGAGATATATGACACACATCTTTTCCAACTATATTTATCCCACATTGCACTTCCCAGTTCATTGAAGTTCAAGCCAGTATCCCTACAGACTGGTATCAGGGTACGTTAAAGATCTACAGCCGCTGTTTGGACATGGCAATATCCAAAGAAGGATGTCCGATATGATCTGGTCCTTGGCTCGACCAGCAACTGGGCTCTCCTCTGTGCCACGGTTGTAGAGATAGGGGGTATATCACCATAAATCTGATGCTTTGTTGGATGTTGTTTCCAGGACAGATGTTGGACACGCATTAGTAGCCTGGTGTAGGTGCCATTTAAGCGGTCTTGAAGCTCTTTCTTCAAAGTCCATGTTTCTGCGCCGTACAGTAAAATGCTTTCAACACAGGCCCTGCAGAAGTCAATCTTGGTTGCCCTGGTAATATCAGACTTCCATGCATATGACATCAAGCTTTTTACAGGTAATCCATGCCTGTCCCTTTCTTGTCAAGAAGTCCTTTTTGCTATCAAAATAACATATGACCCAAGGTATTTAAAATCATCTACTTCCTTGATGGCAGTTCCATTCATTGAGTGGATAGGAGGATGATCTGAAGGTTCATTGAGGATCAGGATTCTGTCTTCTTTGCATTGAGCATTAGTCCTACCCTAGCCGCCGATTCTTCAAATGCAATCAGCAGATCTTGAGCAGATGATATAAGTTCTGCAGTCAGTGCGACATCGTCTGCATAGTCTAAGTCTGTCAAATACTTTTGACTTTGACGTCCAGATCTTCTGCCAATTGTGAGGCCTTTATCACTCATGGTGTCAGCTGACTGGCGCAATACATATTCGACCACAATAACAAAAAGGAAAGGAGCAAGAGTGTTCCCTTGAAGAATTCCTGCTGTTGTAATAAATTCCTCAGTTGGACCATCCATGCTCTGCACAAAACTTGTTGGGCCGTCACACATTGTAGCAACGGCACTCACAATCTCCCCAGGGACACCATAGTTAAGTAAAATATGCATCATTGCCTTCCGGTTTACACTATCAAAGGCCTTTGAGAAGTCTACAAAGACCATGGACGCGCTTCTCCTTGAGATTCTCAATTCTTCGATGATTCCCCCCAGAGCAAGAATCCGTGGCAGGGTAGACCCACTCCTACGAAATCCATTTTGGTTCCTACGAAGAATGGGATCAACGCATGGTGTTATACGGTTGAGAAGAAGCGAGTTGTAGACTTTCCCCGCAATTGCAGATAGACAGATGCTTCTGTAGTTTCCGGGCTGCTGTAGATCACCTTTCTTTGGAAGTGGTATGATGCATGAGGTGGAGAATGCCTTTGGTTTGTTACCAACAAGAGTTTCATTGCAGAATTCTAGAAGTTGCTCTTGGAAAAGCTCATGCTTACATATGAAAGCTGGGACGTTGTCAGGTCCTGGTGTTTTTGAACTGCTGAGCTTTTTGACAACCTTCTGAAGTTCTTCATGAGTAAATGGGTTGGCAGACATTGGCTACTGGTCAGAAACTCTCAGGTTGTAGAAAGAAGAAGACAGGTTTACAGGTTGTTGGTCAGTGTTTCCAAGAAGCCCTTTGAAGTGACTGTACCAGGTCTCAAGACGCTCTCCCGGAATTGCACCTTTGATCTTGATAATAGGTGAAGATTTTTTACTGGTAAGTTCTCCCAGGACCCGCCATGCTTCGTTGAGTCGCCTGGATATGTGTGCTTGTTGAAGATAACTTGTCTGGGTCTTTATGTAATCTTCAAGCTCTTTCGCATAGGTGTCATCAAGAGCTTCTTTGGCTTCTACAACCCTGGCTTTAGACCCTCTGGTAGGGCGGATGTTGGGTGGTTCAGAGGCTTTCTTCAAATGGTCCCTTGCATTTGACACTGCCGCACTGTTCAATATGAGATGTGACTTCTGCTTCTTTCTTGGCAGACTTTCGAGTGCTATTTCTCTGGTGGCAGATGCTAAGAGATCGTATTTAGCACTGATATTATTCGGGTCCTCAATCTCATCAATTAATGAGGAGAATTTATTGTGAACAGAGAGTGTGTATTCATCACATAGCTTGGTGTCTGCTACAACCTTTCTCCAGTTCACCTGTTTCATGGGATATTTCCATGGAACTTTGCTTTGCCTGTAGCTGATCTGGCAATTGCATGTCACAATTCGGTGGTCGGATCCAACACTTCCAAATGATGAATAAGCTCTGCAGTTCTTAATGCTATTCTGCCATTTCCTTATTACTAGGACATAGTCAAGCTGTGCTCGGTGTCCGGAGGGATACATGTGTGTCCACAGCCTACCTGGACGATGTTGGAATTTGATGTTGGCAGCAAGAAGACTATGTTCCTCCAGAAAGTCCACAAGTTGTCTTGACCAAGTTGGGCATTGAAGTTTCCTCCAATGAAGAGCAAGTTATGTGCTGGTACAGGAGAGACAGCTGCAGATAGATCCGAGTAGAAGCTAACTACATCAGGGTCATTCATCTCTACATTTGTGGGACTATAGAAACTGATGATGGTTGTTGCGGGATTGCCAATCAATGTTATGACTATGATGCGCTCACTGATCTTGACAATGCTGTGGCAAGATTTTAGTGCTCTTTGGGATAGAAGAATACCAACTCCTCTGATGGTGGCATTGATGCCGTTCTTCTCTGCCGAGGCTGTAATTAGCGTGTGAGTATCGATCTTCTCTTGGAGTAACACTTCAGGGTGATGTATTCTGTGTTCTTGCATGCAAGCAGATGATGTCAATATTGAAATGCTGAGCATGGTGAACAAGTTCTTCTTTTCTGGCTTGAGAACTGATAGTTCTAACATTAAATGTGCTGATGCTGAATGGTGTCTTTCTACGAATAAAATTCTCCAGGTCATCTTTGTCAGTATCAAGGTTAATCCTTCCATTTGGCTTTGAGACTAACCCGTCATGCTTTATGGAAACATCCATAGTCGACTTGGAGGATCTGGAATAGGCAGTGGCTTTAACCCTGGTGCTAGTGAGTTGTGCTGTCATGATATCTTGTCGTTGGCTGTAATGGTTCTGCGGTCGCCACTCCTTCAGCCATATAAAAATATTAGATGCTACCCAAGGTTACTCATTTCTGAGCTACCCACGCTGTGGAGACGAGCACGGAGGGATCGGGATCATACACAGAACCAACCTTAGTATTGTTAATACTCCTACTAATATTAATACTGTTTATTTTGAGCATGCCTGTATCACGCTCAAGAAATCTGAAACAAAACTTATTGCTATTTATCGCCCCCACCATCTGACACAAATTTATTCAAAGATAGTCAATTTTATAGTGAGTTTGAGACCTTTCTCAATGAGATTAGCATTACACCTCATAAAACTGTGCTGTTTGGAGACTTTAACGTGCATGTGGATGTTCCATCTAAGACAAGTGTAGCTAGCTTTTTGGATAATCTCACCGAGCATGGTTTCCATCAACATGTCGTTGGTGTTACACACAAGAAAGGACATACATTGGACCTCATAATCTCACGCCCTGAAGATCAACTGGTTTCAAAGTGTATTATATTACCTATTCTAGGCTCTGATCACATGCTAATTAGTTGTGTCTTGAATTGTGAAAAGCCCGAGCCTGTCATAATATCTCGCACTATTAGAAACATCCGCAACATAAATAAAGATTACTTTTCTCATGATCTTGCAACTGGGATTTGTGAACTGGATTTTGCTGGGTGCTCTGTTGTTAAGGTACTAAACTCTCATGCACCATCTCAGACACGCTCATGTCGAATCCGATCCCGATCTCCCTGGTTTAAAGATAAGATTAATGAAGCGAGACGTGAGAGCTAGAGAAGAAAATGCGAGAGAAAATGGCTGAAAAGTAGAAGTCAGGCTGACCATGATGCTTATATTCAACAACTCAAGATAACTAATAAGCTCATTATTTGTTAATAGTGCCAAAGAGACATTTAGCCAAGGTAAATTGGACACATCTAACAGTAAAAACATGTTCAATATCCTTAACGGATTGCTCAACAATAAGATCTGTGTAACTCATTTGCCAAGTATTTAAATGCCAAAGTCAGCATCATTCGTGACAACCTTGATAGTAACTCTGGTAGTAGCTTACTTGACAATTTGACAACTCATTGGATAATTTTAGTGTAGTAACTCCAAATGATATTCCCAAGATAATTATGTCATCTCTATCAAAATCTTGTACCCTGGATATACTTCCAATGTGCTTACTCAAAGACAATATATCTGTGCTTGTAAATCCAATTACTGACATCATTAATAAGTCATTCATTACAGGTGAATTTCCAAGGTCACTCCGTGAGGCGGTTGTATCACCAATTTTGAAGAAACCTACTCGGTTTTTTTTTTGGGTTTTTTGTTTTTGATTGGTGTTTTAATGGCGCCTTCAGTACTTCTCGACTATTTGCGCCAAGTACAATATATTTTATTTAGGACAAATTAGTCTATGCTGCTTTCTGCATTTGGCGTGATTGAAAACAACCGAATACGTTTGCTACAGTAGTTGCATACTTTCATTGCTCTTGTCTGTAAGGAAAGGTCAGCTTCGCCGGCGTCGGAGTCGTCGTCAGATGTTGAGTCAGATGATTGGTCGGATGATGAATTTGCTGTGTAGTCTGGTGATTCGATAGAAAAATCGAACTGGTGTTCCTGATCACTGTCTTCCCTCGAATCGCTCTCAAGAGCCACCTCTGGTTTTTCAGCGTCCAGAGATACGACAGGACTGCATTCCATTTTCTCGCCGGATTTCCTGGCAAGAAATGTAGTCAGTCGCCTCCTATCGCGTCTAACTGTTGAAGGGGTTTCCTCTTCAATTTCTTCTTCTTCCCTTCCATCACAGGCTGGACGGCTGGTGTAGATGAAACGGCACGAACGGCATGACCTGTATTGTCCAAGTTATGCTTGGTCGGCTCCACCGCCTGTTGTGTGGTGTTCCACACAATGTCCAAATGAATCTGTTCTCAGATAAAACATCATCTGAATGAGCATGATCTTCAGGAAAAATTTCAGTCTGCTTATCGTGAACTACATAGCACTGAATCGGCCCTTCTGTGCGTAAAAACCGATATTCTGAGAGCCATCGACAATAATAAAGCCGTTGCGGTCATCTTGTTGGATCTCTCCGCCGCATTCGATACGGTTGACCATTGTATTCTACTCAGACGTATCTCTTCCACCTTTGGTATACGCGGCAATGCTCTCAGTTGGATCCGTTCTTACCTACAGAACCGTTCGTTTCGTGTTCGGATAGGGGACTCTGAGTCTGCCAATCAAGATCTCTGATTTGGAGTTCCCCAGGGCTCTGTTATCGGCCCCTTATTTTTCACCATGTATACAAGTGAAATTGGTAATATCATTAGGAGGCATGGCATTAGTTAACACCTTTACGCTGACGTATTGTATTCGAGCTTTAATCCGAGGATTCACGGTGATGCCGAAAGATCTGTTTCCCGTCTCTCTCACGACTTGCATAACTGAAATCAGTGACTGGATGAGCGCAAATAAACTCAAGCTTAATCATGAAAAGACTGAGTTCTTTATTACATCTTCCGCCTACAATAACAAGTTCATCAGTGACGTCACCATTCAAATTGGAAACAACACAATCAAACCATCTGGTACTATCAAGAATCTAGGCGTTGTTTTTGATCACACTATGTCAATGACTGACCATGTTAAGGCTACATCAAAAACTGTCAATTTCCACTTACGTAATATATACAGAATCCGCCGTTTCATTACCGTTGATAGCTGCCACCACCTCGTCCGGTCACTGGTTTTATCTCGCCTGGACTATTCAAATTCTTTGCTTCATGATATTTCTGCTAACGACTCTGAGAAATTACAAACCTTACAGAACCGGGCGGCCATAATCATTTTTCGTGCAAACAGGTATGACTCGTCTGAACCACTACTTACTCAACTCCATTGGCTACCAATCAAATCTAGGATCATTTACAAACTCATGTTGCTCACCTTCAAAGGATTTCATGGACTTCTTCCATCATACCTCACTGCTTTTCTCACACAGTATACTCCCAAAAGGGCTAACCTGAGAAGTAGTGATGACAACTTTATGGCACGCCTCGCATGACAAAACTATGTCGAGTTTTCCACTCTATATGTCGAGATCTCCCCTCTATTGGGCGAGTTTTCCTGTCTGTTGGTCGAGTTTTCCCCTCTATATATCGAGATCTCCCCTCTATTGGTCGAGTTTTCCAGTCCATAGGTCGAGTTTTCCCTCACTGTTTGTCGAGTTCTACTACCTACATGGCGAAAAAAAAATGATGGCGAGAAAAAAATATTGGTGAGAAAAAAGTGGGCGAGAAAAAATGCTGGTGAGAAAAAAAAAGTGGGCGAGAAAAAAATGTTGGTGAGAAAAAAAATATTGGCGAGAAAAAAATGTTGGCAAGAAAAAAATGATGGCGATCAATCAATTTTCTTGTTATTTACGCCCAAATATACGTCAAATATAGTTTGGCGTATACAATTTCAAATTTTACATTGTGTTACGTTAAAAACATTAAAGCATATACAATGTGTTGAGAGTTCACCACCTTTTCTTAACCACTTATTTATACGGCGGCGTATAATTTGACGTATAAAATGTCAAAAATACATTGTGTATAGAAATACCGTCTTGACAGTCTTAACCACATAATTCAGAGGTGTACAACGATTAAGTGAAAATATATACGCCGGCGTATAGTTTGACGTATAAAATATCAAAAATACATTGTGTATAGTAGAAATACATTCTTGACAGTCTTAACCAATAATTCAGAGGTGTACAACGATAATCTCAACATATAGAGAGGAAAACTCGGCATATAGAGAGAAAACTCGACATAGTTTTGTCATGCGAGGCGTGCCATACAACTTCCTTCTGACAATTCCACGTACTAGACTCGCACATGGTGATAAATCATTCCATGCCATTGCTCCTCGCATATGAAACTCTCTACCAGCATCTTTACGCAAATGTTCCACCGTCAGCGAGTTTAAAAAAGGTCTCAAATTCTATCTTTTTCCAAAGTAGTGTGTGCTCATTCCGCCTCACGGATGCCTTAATTTTTGGTGCAATTTTTATGTGCATGTGTTTTCTTTGTTATATTGTTGTTTTTAATATTTTGTGCTTTGGCACATTTGTTTAACTTTTAAGTTGTAGTGTAAATTGTAGTGTAAGTTGTAAAGCGCTTTGACCTATTTTTACTAGGCGCTTAACAAATGCTGCTTTATTATTATTAACTGAAACTAGTAAAACAAAAATCAATTTGATCTTTGTATCTAATAAATTCATATTGCAGTTATCGTCCACTGCACGCTACACCACAGAGTAACAGAGATGACACTGCACTAAGCTTAGAACACGGCCCCAATCATAGCGTAGTATGTTGACAAAAACTAATATTCATGAGTTACTGTCAGTTACACTGCTCAAAAGACTCATCAGTAAATAATCAATACATGTA